>VDFB02351260.1:20166-41393 GCA_007258455.2 Sequoia sempervirens
GTAGTTTGAGTTCATGCGGCAACAATGTATAAGACATACCTGTTGCAGCAGGAAGTTCGGCTGCAGGAAGAGTGTCTGCAGGAAGAGCAGGCAAAAGTGTCTTGATTGGAACAACAAAATGAGAAGATGATGCTTCCTCCACTTCACAATGATTCTGAATGATGTTAGCTAATACTTCATCTTCATCTTGAAGCTGCATGAAAGAGATTTTGCCTAACATCATAAGTTGTGCCACATAATTAACTTTCTCGGCCTCTTCACCAACATGTGGCCATATGGAATTATCCAAATCATGGGATGGTTGAGCAGGAGGCTAGAGAACAAGCTTTTTGATGATATTTCCATCAGAAATGGTCATGTCACCTGTTTTTCATCCAATATATGCATCTGCTATTGCTAACCATGGTCTTCCTAGAATGATAGGATACACACTAAGTGTGGCTTTAGGAGAAAGAATCATGAAATCTGCTGGGTACTCCCATGAGTCCAGAGTTACCACAAGGTCCTCCACTACACCATCAGGTTTAATGGTTGAACTATCAGTAGGCTGGAGGACAGTAGGAGTAGGTCTCATGCTTGCAACATTTAGTTGTTGCAGGATATTCGTGGTCATTACATTTATTGTTGCTCCCAAGTCAATTAGAGCATTCTTTATTTGGATCCCATTTATAACAACTACCACAAGACTCCTTGGATCATTATATTTGGGAATAGTCACTTTCCCAAGCATGATGTCAGCTAGTTGTCCCACCACATGAACCGTAGTGGGGTCTTTCTTCTTTTTGCCTGAATTCTTAAGACATGCTTCCTTAATTGCCTTGCCATAGATTGGAACATCTTTTATGGCCTGAAATAGGGGTATTTGGACACATATATGCTTCAGTTGATCTATAATGTCAAAATTTGTGTCCTCCTTTTCTTCCTTTTCTTACATAGTTTCCAACCTTTGAGGAAATTGGGGTGTTTGTGTAGTCTGCTTGACTGGAATCGGTTCAGAATTCTTAGGTGCACTGGGTTGAATGGGGGCATTCAGAGGATCCTCTTCTTCCACATGAAGTTCAATGATCATGGGTGTGGAAGGAGCTAGAAAATTAGTTCCTAAATGCAAGTGGATGTCACTTACACTCACAACATATGCAGGGAATTGATTTGGATCAGCAGAGTATACTGGCTACTACTATGGTTTGTTATTTGGATTGGGTGTGGGTTGAGCTGGTACCTAAGTAGGTTTAGGTGGATTTTAACTTGAACTAGCAAAAGGAGGCATTATAGAAGGTTGCTGGGGGTGAGAAGGTGGTTGCATGTAACTATTTGGCTAGTTTGGCCATTGTTGTCCTCCCCTCCATTGATTTGTTTGCTGCCAATTTCTTGGGGGTGGCTACCAATTTCCTTGAAACTGTTGCAAATTCCTCTAAGGTTGATGCCACTAGGGTGGAGAGTTTTGATGATTAGGCCAGGTATTTGGAGGGTTACTCCAAGTTTGTGGTGGATATCCTCCATAGTTGGATGGATATGGGGGTTGCCTTTGGTTACTAAATGAATAAGAATTGAAATATGGCCCAACAAAAGATAGTGGATCTGGTGGCATACCTTGTCTTGGTGCCCATGGCCTCCTTTGTGCAACATAGTAGACTTAATCTTCTTCAACCTAGATTGGGTTGAACTCGGGTGTAATATGCTTGCTGTCAATATTAGCTATCATCTTGCATCTATAGTCCTTTTGTCTACAATGGGGGCAATATTTTTCCAACATTGCCTCCGCCTCTTATTTTATCTTGGCTTGAACTGTATCCAGCTGAGTAGCTAGATTGTTTATAATGTCTTGCTTGAAGTTTTCCAACAAATGAGTAATCTCCATTCTTGAAACTCCACTGGTAGATGACTTACCCATAGAATATTGATAAGCTCTCCCTTTCTTTGAAGCTGCTCTAGAGTAGTTCTGACATATCTTCTTGATATCCTCCCAAGGAACTTGGGAGATATCTCCTCCTCCCATCAAGTCTAAGGCATCAGTGAAACTGTCATTAATTCCTCTAAGGAAAAGTAGCTTTTGTGAGTGTGTACCAGTGTATTTAAGCATCAAGTATCCTAAAATTAGATTTTTTTTTTATTTTGATCATGGGTAGTTATTCTTGAACCAAATGCAATGTAAGTACATTGCTTCAAAGAGGCAAATGTATATGTTTCAAATTTACATCATGCATAATCATTCCATTCATCAAATAAATCGACTTTATTTAAATCAAACCCAAATCATATTCCACAATGTTCTAATTTAAATAAATCATATATCAAAGTCCTAAAAGTAAAAATCATCTAAACACCATTAAATCAACATAATCATCATTAATTTAATCTAATTTTGATTAAATGCTAATCTCATCCCACTTGCATTCTCTAGATTTGGCCACTTGCACATGAAATTGCATTTAATTGATTTATCAAAATTATTTATTTTCAACTTGGCATAAAGGAAGAATATTCTCCAAGTTTGAATTTCCCCCCAAGTGGACATGTACACCAAACAGAGCATTTATGAGGCCTTACATGTCTCTTACATGTCCCCTTCCAAAGTCAAAATCAGCATTCATTGCCAATTTGAATTCAAATTCTCCCTCTCATGGGCACTCTTCCCAAATCTTGCACATACATCAACAACCAATCACCATTTGACAAGTGTCATCTCTCATTGGAGGATCTTTTAGTCCCACTTCCATTGGAGAACTTTCATTGATTTTACCCATCATCACTGCAAATTAATCTCATAGCATTTCATCTTCTAAGCTTTGATCAAGGGTTGGGAAAGGGTCACAAGCACATGTGACACCAATCCACTATGGAATAGGTGACTTGTTATTGCTTTCCTAATGCTTTAGTTTTTATTTTGTCATGTATGGCATTTGGAAGTCTTTACAAGGTATTTCATAGAGGTATTTTGTTAGATTTGTGAAATACTAACCCATATATGAAGTTTAGTTTTTGCAGATTTTAATGGCCTACATTTGCCGCTAACCAAAAGGGAATGGTTAAAAAATCTAATAATAAAACCTGCAGAATCATTAGTATTTCAACAACAAATCAAAATATTTAACATCCTTATGAAATAATACATCATGTTCAAAATGCAAATAAATGACAAAAGATCTAAAGCAAAAGCATAAGAAAACATGATGCAAACTATCTCATATTGGATTGGTGTCACATGTGCTAGTGACCCTTTCCCAATCCTTGATTGATAGCTTAAGATGAAAATGCTATGAAGATGGTGGAGTGATGATGAACAAAATCAGTTCCCCATTGGAGAGTGACTTTGCATGAGTGATTGTGGAGAGATGGTGAAGGATTTGATAAGAGATAAAGCCTCTATTTTATAGATTTTCAAATGCTAAGAGTGTTGAAGAGGGACCAATGTGGGACAAAGATTATGCCAATGATAGGAGGACACTTGTCAAGTGGTGATTGCTTGATGTATGTGCAAGATTTGGGAAGAGTGCCCATGAGAGGGAAAATTTGAATTCAAATTGGCAATGAATGCTGAGTTTGACCTTTGGAAGGGGACATGTAAGAGACATGTAAGGCCTCATAAATGCTCTGTTGGGTGTACATGTCCACTTGGGGGGAAATTCAAACTTGAGAATATTCCTCCCTTTACAAGTTGAAAATAAAGATTTTGATAAATCAATTAAATGCAATTTCATGCAAGTGGCCAAATCTAGAGAATGCAAGTGGGTGAGATTAGTATTTAATCGTGGTTAGATTAAATAGATGATGATTATGCTGATTTAATGGTGTTTAGATGATTTTGACTTTTAGGACTTTGATATATGATTTATTTAAATCAGAAAATGGTGGAATATGATTTGGGTTTGATTTAAATAAAGTCCTGATTTATTTGATGAATGGAATATGATTATGCATGATGTAAATTTGACATGTCTACAAAGGAGTCTTCATTAAGTGTATGGTGTGGAGATTTTTGTAGGAAAAAAAAAACCTTGCAATGTAATCCTCCAAACTCTCATCTTCCTTTTGCTCCATCCTGAAAAATGTCATCTCCTCTCATATCACTGCCCCTACAATATTCCTTATATTTCTCAAGGAATTTTGTCTTCATGTCATCCCATGTATTCACAATATTTCTTCCTAGGCTCATGAACCATCTTAATGCAACTTCTTTCAGAGTGGTAGGAAATAGCTTAAGCCTATGGGAATTGGTGGTATAGTCATAACTCCCACAAAGTATGTCAAACTTGAACAAGAAGGCATCAAGATCTTATGTGACAAGTCCATAGAACTTAGGAAGGACTGAAATAGGGATATTTTTGAGGTTGTCTACTTCATTCTAATGAGCAATGGGGAAATGAAAATTCAATTGGTTAGGTCTGTTTCTATTTGCATCACCCATGCCTGCTTGATGTAGTTCCAAAGAAAAGGGATTCTCAAGCTGATTTTGATCTTCAGAGGAAATTTTAGAACTATTCAGATCAGGAAATGCATCGAAAAAAAGGGTGTGGATCTTCTTCTTCTTCTTCTTCTCTTTGTAGGTTCTAATATTCAACTAGCTGGAATGGATCAGGATTTTTAGGAAGGAATCTCCCATGAGAATCTCTCCTCCTTCCTCTATGCATATGGTATCAACTCACTATCAACCAACTCACACAAAGAATTGGCAAAAGAATAGTGGATCATTACTTTCCTAAATGAGGGGTATACTAAGAAAAAAAATTCAAAAATACTACAACAAGAAAAACTATCAATGACTCCAAAGAACTCCCTAGTTTGATGCCATCCCTGAAAATGGTGCCAAAAATGTTGGCCTCCTACAATGATCTAACAACTAAGCCCTTATAGCTGTGATTCAAAGATTGGACATATAAACTGAATATCCATTTCAATCATCATGAAGGTGCATTTAACTTGTCAACCTAGGGACGTGAACTTGAAATGGGTCAACACAATATGTGCACTAAGGATATAAAGTAGCCATATTCACTCTACAACTAAGAAAAACATAATGTTGAAGGTAAATTGCTTGGAAAGGAATAACATGAATACTAAACATCAACCAACAACTATACTAAGCTGAAATGCATAACAAAAACAAAAATCTAAGCAAACAAATAGGAAACTATTATGTCTACTTTGGTTGCAGGAACAATCACAGAATGGAATTCTAGTGGCTGCAGGAACAATCAGTGCTAGATTCTTAACTAATTACTAAATAGAAAGTAATAACTAAAGTAAAATAAACTAAAGGAAAAAATGCTCACCAAGTGGGCCCCTTGGATGAGTATCCTCTAAAACTAATGTAAACTCAGATGTACAGACTTATAACTTCATTTTATTCATTGGAAAGCATGAGTACAATAGAGAAGTGTAACTGTATTACTGAAAACTAAGAATGCAAGTACATCATCAGATTGTGCAACCTCCTGAGAAGGAGCATCCGAGTCTTATTTATAGGAAAATAAGCTTCTAACTAATCACCTAGCAAGGTGGTCAACTCCAACAGATTAGGAGGACACCACTTTAGGGAAAGCATGAAAAGTGGGGAGGCAGTTACGTATGCAAAAAATATGGTTAGACATGCTTGCCTCAATGTAGATTTAGCACAACAGTAATGCCTATATTCACTCAACAACAATAAATACCATTTGCAAGGCGGTTACAACTCAATTTTCACGATGAATCTCCCGCCATTGATAGTCTTCCCTTTGTTGACCTTTGCATGACCACTTTGTTACCGGTTATGGTGAATGACTAGCTGGCAGAATCTTCTCAATTTAGTGGCCTCTAATCATATCTACATGGCAATATTAGTATGCACAATAATCACATATTTGTAACTATCTTAAAGAGCATTCATTAATCCATGTGTAGAATTAACATAGATAGTCCATATAACATGTCAATGTCATTAAAGGTTTGCAGAGATAAAATTAGGCCCAATGTCTATGGTTTTGAGGAAATATCAACATTCAAACATCAAGGTTCATGACAACTTCAACAAATAGATCATAAATTCTACCAAAATTAAACCATAAACTAGACTCATCACTTATCCCCATCCTTTAGCCATGTCTCCCTTTACTTTTTCCTCCAAAAAATTTCCTCTCTTTCCAGTACCTCTGCATACTCCAATTTTGGACTTCTTTCCAACTCGAATTCCTCAACATGCACCCCTTCCTTGATAACCTTATTATTGAGATTGGAAAACTCTACTTCCAACCTTTATTTTTCTTCAAATATATTATTGAAATACACTCTGTTCCATTATTTTAACTTATTTTTCACAAATTCCAACTTTTTTGTAAATATGGAGAGCTTATGATCTCTAAGAACCTCAGTTGTGTCCCACCATTGTGCAATTATTTTCTTTAGATCTTCATTTGTGAATGACATATTCTCAAATTTAAAAGGGTAACAACATGGGACCTTATCTACAAAGATTGTTAGCCGAATTGGAAAATGATCTAACCCTGTCTATGGTAAAATACTTGTTTCATATACCACTGCAAGGAAATCTCAATCTCCAACCAATATAAATATGTAAGTCTTTTTTCTATATTTGAGAAGCCTTTTCATTGATTCATCCAAGTGAAGATGTTGTTTTTGGGTGCCACATCTTGCAACATACACACCTCTATGAAGTCCCAAAAATACTTTTGTGCCTATAAGAGGTGTGGTAGACCCCCGTTATTTTCTTCCCTACTGATTGTGGCATTAAATTCCCCTACTACCATGATTTTCCTTCCCTTCTCCTCTTGCAATAGGCACTTGATCTGGTTCCATACCTCCTTTTTGTTAGTTTCCATTAGTCCATAAACATTAATCACATAAAATGTCTCGTTCACATTCAAGACCTTAAATTTTAATAATTTCCAATGTTGATTTATTACCACTTGTTTCCCCTTTAGCCTATGGGGATTCCACAAAGTTCCCACTCTGCTTGATGACCCCATTTCCAATTTAAATTCTCCTTCCCACTATTTTTGACACTTAAACAAATTAGCACCCTCTTCCTTAGCTAATTTGGTTTCTTGTAGTAACACTAAATCTACCCTAGATTGATCAAATTGGTGCTTGATCATGCACCTCTTGTTAGGGGAATTAATTCCCCTACTATTCCATGTTATAGACCTCATCGTGATATAGGAAGGGACACTCCCTTCCCTAACCTCAATTTCATTTGGCCCTTTACATTTCCTATAATTTCCAATCTTTTCCTATTGGTCTTCCTTTCTCTTTTCCCTTTATGTCTAGTTTTAGGTTGTTTGATCCTTGATTAAAATTGATCTAGCATTCTCTCTTCCTGAATCTTTCCCTCTTCCACTTCTTCATATTCGCTCACAAATTTTGAATCTGAAAATAACTCTTCTAGATTCATATTATCTTCCATAGGTTGAAAACCCATCTCATTTATCATAAGCTTGAAACCTTTACCCAGGAGCTCTGCTAATTCCTTATCTCTCCTCTTATCTTCCTCTTCCTTTTATGTTCTTTTCTCCATTGGATTGTTTCCGACTTATTTTATCCATCCACTTGACTACTTCCCACAACCCCCATATTTGGCTCTTTGATGCTCCCTTTTTCTTTCGATGGATCCCCCTGTTCTACCCTACACCAATCCCCCTTATATGAAAATTAATACTACCCTCTCCTTTGCTCACGTTGAACACTATCTTGGCCTTATGCTTGTTGATTCTCCCTCATTGTTTGTTTCCCAATCCCCTAAAACATTATTGCCCCTAATGCCCCTTCGATTGACACTTAAGGTAGAGACCCAATCCATCTTCCCTCTCAACCTTCTACCTCCATATTCCTTGTCTCATTCTAATTTCTACCTCCTTTAGCAACATAGGGATTGGTTTTATGCTAATTCACATCCTTGCATACATAGATCATAGTTCCTATCTACTAAATACCCATCTACCTCCACAAATGAGCTTAGCTTATTCCCTATAGTCCTTAGGGTTTCCAAATCCCAATATTCCAATAAAATATTTTATAGCCTTACCTAGATCTTGGTTTCCTCTGTTGATTGCTTAAGAGGGTCAAAGTTTGGTACCTACTAATAAATGAAAAACTAGTCTTATCCATCATGTAAGGACCATTTTTAATTATTTGTCTCTTTTTTTGTTCATTAGGGAACTCAACAAAATAGAAGCCATTGGTCAACAATTTTATTTCGAATCTTCTCCAATTTTTCTCACAGCAACAACTAAGTTTAGGGATCACTAACCATCCCCCCATTTGATGAATAATTCAATTTCCTTCATCCTATTAATCAATTGTTCCAAATATATATTATCTAGAAAAAAGGAAATGCATCAGCCCAAAGGCTAATCAAGGGTCAAATTATCCTTACCTTGCATATGCTCATTCCAATGCTACTAGTCCCACTTCAGATCTTACATTGGGAATCATCTTTGTGGATTCTAGTTTGGGTACCACTCTCCCCATCTGCAAGAATTACAAAATTTTCTTAGCCCCCACAAATCCCATTGATCACCATGATACATTACTAGATTCCCAAAGGATTGAACACTCCATGTCATTGCCACCTAGACCATTCTTCTCTTGCCTCCTTTGCACCTCAATTGTGCACCTATTGTCTGAATGCATCCCTTTCACTGCTGAACCCTTTCTCATTTGACCATTTTCTTCTTGATTAATTTCCACCTAAGCCACCTTGGTGTCATTGTTAACTACTTTCCTGCCATGCCTTACTGAATAGGACAACTAAGAGGGGGGTGAATTAGTTGTCACATAATTAAGCCTTTAATTCAATCACTGGAACTAATTCTTAATACTGCTTAAATGATTAATCATCAAATTCCAATGCAGAAACTCAAATACAATACATAAACACAATAACGCCAGATTTACGTGGAAAACCCATTAAGGAAAAAACCACAGTGAGGATTAACTCATAGTATAGAGAATATCGAAACTAATTACAAGAGGCTCACTTCCAAAACAAGGACTCACTGTCCAATAGGGCTAACAACCTAGCAGGATCATTTCCACGAGATACAAAGAAGACAAAGAAGACTTGTTATCTAGGGAGACTACAATCCAAATGCAACAAAGGATTCCACCACAATCACTCACATACATGAATGATAGAGTTAACCTTCTACTCATTGCATCTAGAAACTCAACATTAAGCTTCACACTGATCTTCCACACTCGCATCACACAAACTCACTGAATAGAATCAATGTCACATCTAACTGCACTTCCTATTTCCTCTTATTACTCTTCTTCGCTCTTGTATATTTCTTCACCACTAACTCATCTTGTATTTATACCATATTCAAATTTGAAACATATCCAGAGTCAGCCATCCAAATTCAAATTCAAATTAGGTTGGTGCCAAAAACATCCTAGGGTGGAATTAGAATGAGGGCGACCCAGAAAAAACCTTCAAGGGACCCAAAAATATCCAACACACTTCATCAACCTCAAAAGTAGTATTTCACACAAGGTTTTCCAAACCAGTGTAAAACACATAGAACCATTAAGTAAAAATATTTCAGATACCAAAATTATCTTTAATAGAATTAGGAAAACTCAACTCTAGAACCACAAGTCATAAGACTTCATCAAAGAGAAATTCAGACCAACAACATTTCTCTCGGATCTCAACCAGAAACACAGAAAACCACATTTCATAACTGGTGAACACAACTTGCACTAAAAAAACAAATCAACAACCAAAAATATGGATATAGCATCTTCTAACAACCATAAACAACATGTTTGAACCACACAAACATAGGAGCAAATCTATACCAAAACTTGTAGCAACCACTGAATACCTGCAACATATCTTCATTACAATTTTCTCAATATTCTTGACATATACAACCAACAAAAACTAGTTGATAACTAGTTGTCCAGTTGACATCAATGAAAACACCTTTAGTCTTTCCATTCTTGCAAAAATCTCCCCCTTTGTCATTGATGGAAACACATGATGTGAAAAACCATCAAAGACAACATACTAGCTTTGAATACACTTATGTTTCTCCCCCTTAGTAGATAATTTCTTATATGGTTCTTCTTCCATTCTTCCTCTCTTTTTTTTCTTTTTTCGCATGCTTCTTCTCCCCCTTTGACATCAATGTCAAAGTCAAAAAAATATTTTCCATTGATTTCTCCTTTGACATAAAAAATAAAATATTCATAATGACAACACTTGATACTACCTACTCCCCTTGAGAGGTAGCCACCAAAACATCAGTCCAAAAGAAGGATAGATCCATAGATCCAGTAGAACGATGCATCTCCATATGCATCTAGTTCAAGAAAGGAGGGGCAATAACCCCTAACTTCCTAGAGATACTCAAAAGTATCTTTAGGAAGAGCCTTCATGAAAATATCAACAATCTGATCCTTTGTCGGAACATACTCAAGCTTTGCTTCATTCTCCATGACCTTCTCTCTCAAGAAATGATACATGATAGATATATGCTTCATCCTCGAGTGCATTACAACTTTGAAGTGTTAATTACACTTGTATTATCACAAAACATAGAAATGAGATCATCATATACCACTGTGATGTCTTTCAATGTCTGTTTCATCCATAGAACTTGTGTACAACAAGATGCAACAACAATATACTCAGCTTTAGCAGTAGACAAGGAGATTGAATCTTTCTTTTTACTCGACCATGCCACCAATCTGCATCCAAGAAAGAATGCACCACCACTTGTACTTTTTCTATCATCTACACATCCAACCCAATCTGCATTTGTATAGGCACTAAGTGTAAAATCAATATCTTTAGGATACCATAGTCCATAATCTAGAGTGCCATTCACATATCTAAATATTCTTTTATATGTTGGAATCAAGGAACACTGAGAGGGGGGGGTGAATCAACGTTCTGCAAAATTTAACTTTATTAACTTGATCTTTAAATCACTTATAGCATTGAACCAAAAGAAAGATGCAAGAACACAAGAAAATCAACCACAACACCATAACACAAGGATTTTTACGTGGAAACCCTATTAGGGGAAAAACCACGATGGAGGTTAATCCACAATATGAGTATACTCAAAATAAGTGTTTACAAATGGAATGCACATGCATTCAGGCACACTGCCTAGAGCTCACTGCTCAAATACAAAAGGCTTACTTCCCAAAGGAAGACTCATTGTCTTACAGTCACATATAGACAATTGGAGTGGATGAACTATGAGATAGCATCTACTAATTCCTGATTATAGTTCCGGTTAAGCACATTGATCACATTCTTCACATTTTGTATGATTATGCTCTTGAAACTCTGTTTGCTTTAATTCAAATCACCAATCTTTGTTTTTCTCAAGTGAAACTGCGCACAATAAATTTTTAATCCTTCTAACTATTGCATCATATATCAAAATGATATGAATAATCGATTATATATATCCGCAACTAGAGATTAGAACAACTGCATGTCGGCTTTAACAAAATATGAAACATGTACAAACTGTTAGCCCAATCCATAAAAAAAATATCAATGCGAACCAAAAAATGTTAGAAAAAACATAGTAAGGACCCAAAACAACGTGTCTCAAACATGAAGCACCTTAAAAAATTATGCCTCGAATATCTGCAACACGCTATAGTCATCTAGTCGGCCTTTATGCATTGTTAGACTAGAAATCAATAAACCAGATCTTCTAACTTGCACACCAATCAATGCAAGGCCCTATGATTCAAAGATAAGATACTTCATACATTAAAAGACCTTCCTTGAGATCCAAAACACAAAATGATAACAAGAAATTAATATGAGTCAATGTACATAGCTCTGTCGGATACCCTATTTTAGCTTGACACATATCTTCAATCTAACTCCCGGTATAAGCAAATAATGAGGTGCGGATGGGATTAATGACTAGGGTTTCCATCAATGAAAACACCAGATGACTTGTGCAGTATATCTTGCCAAAAATCTCCCCCTTTGGCATTGATGACAACACTTAGTGAAAAATGACTAAGTGTTAGAATCAGTACCAACATGAATACACTGCAATCCTCAAAACTTCAAAAAAAATTTAATCACAACTCCCCCTAAGATGAATATGAAATTTTTCACTGTCCCACACTCCCCCTTTGACATCAATGGAAAAGACAGGAATCCACATACCAAAAATCATACAAAACTGTATATGTACAAACATGCTTTTCTAACTTACATGGACTTGAATATGTTTGCAAAATTGTTCTTCAACAGGCTTAAATTAGTGTCCCAACCCTTTTTGAGACTCTCCAAAATAGTCATGTGACCACAAAATAGGTAGGATTGCATCTTTGCTGACTCAAGATTTTTTGGATCACTGACAGCCATAGCATCCTGTGCTTCCTTCAATGCACTAAGCATTGTCTCCATTTTAGGACCAATTAGTCCTCTGAGCTCACATACCCTTTCAAAAATTCTTTCTTTTTCATGCTTCAAACTTTTAATTTTTTCAAGTAGGGATATGACTTGACCTTCTTGCTTACCCACATAAATGGTTAGAGGATCAAAGGTTTGAGAAATATCTGTTAACTGTTTCTCATATTCCTTAATTTTCTTCTTAGTGACCTCAGTGAATTTTGACAAGGATACACATGACTTGTATATATTTCCACCCTCAGATAATGCACCTTGAATGTTCTTTTCATAGGTAGCTAATAAGGATTTATCATTATCAATCATACACTTCAATCTACTGAACCTGTTTGCATCAAATTCTTTCTGGACCTTATCCTCAGCCGAGTTTTCAAGAGACTCAAAGTGAGTACTTACAGAGTTGATAAGTTTCTTTAGCTGACTGGAGGGAGAATCGGATGAGTCCTTGACATGTGTGGGAATGATCTTCTCCAAGATACCAGATGCAATACTTAGCAGCTCACTGTCCTCAATGTGAGAGTTCAATATCTCCTCCCTTGCCTTGGCCTGAGCAAATGATGCTACCTTCAGCTTCTGAATAGGAGATAGAGTGGCCAAGTTGATAGGACCTTCGACCAATTCAGGGTCAAACACCTCCTGTGGTTCTTCTAAAAACTTCTTTACTACCTTTACATTGTCTCTTGCTTCCATAGAAACCTCCTTTGCCTCAACCTTCTTTTCTTCAATCATAGATTCTTGCTTGGCTTTGGGAATCTCTATTTCTTCAATTGACATATCTTTAGGAGCTTCAGTCTCCATGGAAATTTTAGTATCTTGCATATCTAGAGGATTCTGAGTGTCCTCAATTGTGTCTTCTTTCACTTCTCCAATATTATCCCAAACATCTTGAACTTCAAGACCAGATGGAACAACTTCATCATGAGTTTCTTCAGAAACAACATTATATCTGCTTTTCAACAGAACTTCCTTAATAATTTTCTCAGTGTCTTTTGCTACTTCCTCAGTTTTCCTGATCATAAGTTTATTCACCCTTGATTTTCTCTTAAAATCCTTTTTAGCATCATTGAGGATTTTCTTCATTTCTTCTTTTGATATTACCATACATAGATTGGAAAGTATGCGTTCTATCATTCGTTTATCTTCAACTCTTGCATTTACTCTCCTCATTTCGAAGACTTCATATAGCCCTTTAGGTAACTCTAACATTATTTCTATGAGATTCATATTGAAAATATTCAAATATTTTATTGTGGCTTCTTCAAGATTTCTTTCACTAACACTATCAAAAGTGTCATACCATTCAAAAAGTGGTTTGAGATTACCATCCTCAATTAAACCTTTTTCAACTTCCTTTACAGTTATACCTGATCTATCAGTTTTCACCTTTTTCTTTGCTTTCTCTTCACCAGAGGGCTTGTCTTTAGAGATTTTTGATTCCTTTGTGCCCTTATGCTTGATTTCTCTTACTTCTTCATCTGATTTAGTTTCTTCATCATCTTCAACAACAACATAGACTCTTGTGCTTTTATCCTTCTTCCTCTTTCCTTCTTTTCTAGATGTCTTGACTTGATCTTTTACTGGGCTTGATTTCTTTGTAGGACCAGATGAGGGTGCAAAGCTCCTTGTAGATCTAGATCTGGTAGAGGATACTGCTAGACTAGCTGACTTTGTTTTAGTAGGCTCCCCTTCTTCAACTTGTTCTCTTTTCTTCCTTGCTTCCCTCATTGCTTCAACTTATATGTTGATGCTTTCTGCAAAAGCTTCAACTTCCTTTCTCACCTTCCAGACTATCATAGGCTTCTTCAGTTGTGCATACACTTGCATATTATTCTCTTCAAAGGTACCAAACCTTTCTTTTGTTGGATCTCGAGGTTTAATCAATAGGTGTTGGGCATACAACTCCAAAATGTGTTCTTCAACCTCATATCCCATAGGCATTATCCAAACTGTTCTAGGTTCTGCTGCTTCCATCAAACATTGATCAATGCCAACCATGAAGCAAATAATGTCCTTATATTTTTCCACAATATATTTAGGAATCCTTTCCCTAGCTTGCATTTCACTTTGGAAGCTTTTGAAGTAACCCCAAATAGTAGTTTTCCTTGCTTTTCTATCACTAATTTTATATAAGATGTCTCTGATTTGAGCAGCTACCGGTCTATCACCTTCCCATTGCAATTTACCAACTCTTGAAACTTCATTCATGAAGTAGAAGAATAGACATAACAACAGATTGCCATACTTGAAAGAGTTATTTGTGCCCTTCTTGATTTTACCAATATTTTCAATTAGTTGGCTTCAGAGTAACTCACATAAGTCATATTCTACATTTTCCTTGATCATTTGATAAGTTGCATAGATTGCAGTACTAGATAGAGAGTTATCTCGGTTGGAGTGATAGATTTTATATCCAATAACCATAGAAGAAATTTTTACATCCAATCCAATGATGTCATTAATTTTCATGGCTCTTTTGTCAAAAGTCAAATCAGTTGCCTCAGTGACTGTTTGGTTCTTCATAGATTTCAATGTGGGCAACCCACTAGATGAATTCATACTAGTAACAATGCTTATAGCTTCTCTTGTGATCTTGAAGGGTTGATTTAACCACATGAATTCGACATGCACTTGACTTAGTATGTATTAGACCCATTCATTTTCATCGAACATGAGAAACTTCACAATTTTTGTGAACTTCTTCTCCTCCAAATTCTTAAATTCAGGCCTTACACATAGATCTTCTCCAACAATGTGATTTGTGTACAGATTTAACAATTGGGAGCTTCCCAAATCCTCAACAATTGCATGAATATATTCCCTAATATCTTCAATGTGCAAAACACCATACAAAACAAAAGAAAATGCACCTAATGGTTCTGTCTCAATGGATTTGAATGGGTGCCATTTCAATTTTGGGCAGAGTCTATCCTTAATATCAATGACTAACAAAGTGGCCATTTCCAAAAATTTCAAGTTCACAAGTTTTGTAGATAAATGTGTGTGTGTGAAAAATGTATCAATTATGAATGAATTCAAACACATATCAATAAGACATTATATCAAGAAAAATTGAAAAAGAAAACAGAATGAACAAACTGTTACTGCAGCTTCCCGAAATCATCTTATTTCTCTCTAACTCCAGCGTTTTGTTGTTTCCAATTGCTCTTAGATTCAGCAGATCAAGCTCAACAAAATGGACAACTGAAGAACGAGATATAAATGAAATGCATACTATGCTAAATGCAAGATTATGAAGGGTTGACAATAGAGGAGTGTTGGATGCTCATTCCTGCAGCATAACGACTTGACGATGAAGAATGATAGAGATGGATTGAAGAATTATTTGGACAGAGTTAGGATGCTAGATGAATATTCGATCTAAAAGAAGAATGATTTTGATAGCATAAGGATGTGAAGATCCCATCCAAATGGCTTGTGAAAGGTTTAGATTTTATAGATTTTGAAGGCAAAAGCTTAGTTGGAAAAGATCAATGGTTGAGATTCAATCTGGTAAGATGAACGGTAAGAGATTTTCAAAAGTTGAGAGAGAGATAGAAGGTTTCCTCTTCTTCAATTTTTCTCATTCAGTGAAGGAAAGGTTTGTTTTGAAGGATAAGTTAAAATGAATTTCATAATTAAATAAATTAATTTATTTAATTACATCCAGGATGAAATTAGAAGTTCATAATTAAATAAGTAATATTTAATTATATGTGAAGATGAGATTAGAAGTTTGCATAATTAAATAAGTAATATTTAATTATGTGTGAGAGATGATTTAGAAGGTAATTAAATATTTAAAATATTTAATTATTTGTGGAGTGAAAAAGGTATTAAATTAAATATTTAATATTTAATTTAACTATGAGATGAAAGAGAATATTCCATTATTTGAATTCAAATATTCAAATTTAGAATAAAATGATAATTAATATAAATAAATTGTAAAATTTATTTAATTTAATTAAGAGGAATATGGAAGATGGTAATAATTAAATAAGGGTATTTATTTAATTAAGGTGGAAGAATTATAAGAGTGAACAGTATAAATAAATAATTAAATTTATTTATATGTAGATGACTTTAGAGGATTAATTAAATAATTTATATTTAATTAATTAACAAGCTTGATTAACATTGACCATTTTTAGACATATACAAATATCTTTCGCTAGATTAGGGTTTGTTTGTTGAATCGCCTTTAGACTTGTATCTCACCAAAATTTACTTGTAGAGCTCTCCAAACTTCTTCTTCTCGAAATGCAATGTGATGAATGAGGAATAAAAGTAACCTTTTATCATTCACACACCTAACTTTTTATCACAATAAATGCTTTTTCCCCAGGTCTTTCGTATACCTTGTTTTCATAGTCTGTGAAAGAAAATTCTTCTACGGAACTTCAATTTTACATAAATTTCCTCCACAAGTGTTCCCAAAACATCTGTAGATCATTAATGCAATCATTGCAATTTTCCACATTTCGGTACCAACTACTGGTAGGGGGGTAAAAGATTATCTTGAGAGCTCCCTCTAGGCCAGAGGTCTTAAATTAATTCTCAGAGGAATTTCCAACACTAGATTTTGGTGTGGATTCATTTCCTGCATCAGAAACACTCTTCTTCACCCATGTCTTCTTCATTTGATTCCTGATCTCATATGCAGTAACTTTTCCTTTTCCCTTATGATCCTCTTGCATATTTTTCCCTTGGTTTACTAGACCCTTCCTGCTTCTACAAAATATTGCAATGTGATCGGATTTGTTACAATTATAGCACATGACATTTCTTTATCCAAACTAGTTATTCCATTTATTTTCTCTTGATCTGCACTGGTTAGCAATATGGAAAAATCTATTGCAGGCATAACATTTGACATTTTTATTGAAAAATTTGTTTGTCATATTTCTGCATTCAATTGACTTATGACCATACTTATTGTAATTGAAACACTGACCGGAGAATGATGGACCACTTGGATTCATTCTACTTCTACATTGAGCAGCCATATGACCAAATTTATTACAAAAAAAATAGTATCCATTAAAATTTTGAGCATTGGGTTGTATTACCGGATACCTTCTAGCTTTGATCAACTGAATTCTTGGCCTAAATTTCCTTTGACCAGATCTACAACTTTCTCCTTTCTTATATCCAAGACCTTGCTTGTCACTTCCAATCTTCTGAATTTGAATCAGTTCATTAAGCTTAGCTAAGCTAATCTTGAACTTCTCCTTGTATTCATTTGTAGTAGTAAGTTCATCCCTGAGAATAACAATCTCTCTTTCAAGCTCTTCTTCATTATTTCTGGATTGTTGCAATTCAAGCTCCAACTGATTGAATCCTTCATTAATTTTGTTGCATTCATTAGATCTTTCTTTCAAGGACTGAGTAATATTCTCTTCATTCTTCTTTTTCTCTTTAATCTCCTTGGTCATCCTCATCACAATAGACTCCATTTCATGCTTTAGGACAACATTATCTCTGGTGAGCTTTTCACATTCTTCTATCTTTTCCTTCAAGGCTTGACTTAGGTGTTTATCTTCCATGCTTTTACTCTCTTTCTACTTGATATGATCATAAAGATCCTTTCTCTTTTCCCTGGATTTATTGATTTGATCTTTCAATGATTGAATGAATTTCTTAGCATTCATGAGGCTTGCTTGCAATTCCCAGACTTCAGATTTGGATTGATCAAGATAATCTAGTGCCGCCAAAAGTTGCTAATGAAGACTGCTAGAATCCATTGAATCACCTTCCTGGATCTTCCCCAAGCTATTAAACTTCTTTTGAGGAATTAGGCTCTAATACCAATTGTTGGAATCAAGGAAGATTGAGAGGGGGGGTGAATCAATGTTCTGTAAAATTTAACTTTATTAACTTGATCTTTAAACCACTTATAGCATTGAACCAAAAGAAAGATGCAAGAACACAAGGAAATCAACTACAACACTATAACACAAGGATTTTTATGTGGAAACCCTGTTAGGGGAAAAACCATGGTGGAGGTTAATCCACAATATGAGTATACTCAAAATAAGTGTTTACAAATGGAATGCACATACATTCAGGCACACTACCTAGAGCTCATTGCTCAAATACAAAAGGCTTACTACCCAAAGGAAGACTCACTATCTTACAATCACATATAGACAACTGGAGTGGATGAACTATGAGCTAGCATATGCTAATTCTTGATTGTAGTTCTAGTTAAGCACATTGATCACATTCTTCACATTCTGTCTAATCTGCTCTTGAAATTCTGTCTGCTTTAATTTGAATCACCAATCTTTGTTCTGCTCAAGTGAAACTATGCACAATCGATCTATAATCCTTCTAACTCTCACATCATATATCAAAATGATATGAATAATTGATTATATATATCCGCAACTAGAGATTAGAACAACTACATGTCGACTTTAACAAAATATGAAACATGTACAAAGTATTGGCCCAATCCATAAACAATTATCAATGAGATCCAAACAATGTTAGCCAAAACATAGTAAGGACCCAAAACAACATGTCTTGAACATGAAACACCTTAAAAAATTATGCCTCAAATATCCGCAACACGCTACACTCATCTAGTCGGCCTTTCTGCACTATTAGACTAAAAATCAATAAACTGGATCTTCTAACTTGCACACCAATCAATGCAAGGCCCTATGATTCAAAGATAAGATAGTTCATACATCAAAATACCTTCCATGGGATCCATAACACAAAATGATAATAGGAAATTACATACGAGTCAATGTACACTACTCTGTCAGATGCCTTATTTTAGCTTGACACATATCTTCAATCTGACTTCCGATAAAATACTGAGGTGTGGATGGGATTACTGACTAGGGTTGCCATCAATGACAACACCAAATGACTTGTGCAATGTATCTTTCCAACATTATATACATATCTAGGTTTCTTAGGGGACATCACTGGAGCATCTTCTTCTATTTCATTCTGTTCATCCTGCTTCTTTTGCTCATCTTTTTCCTATTCTTCCACAATCTCTTAAATTTTTACGTGATCAGGCTCATCAGATTCATATCCATCAATTTCAATAGAATTATTCACTTTCTCATCAACCTTGGCATTTGAAATTTCTACAATATTTCTTAGTCTTTTATTGAAACATATGTATGCCTTGCTTTTAGTAGAGTATCCAAGAAAAATTCCTTCATCACTTCTTGCATCAAACTTACCCAAAGTTTCTTCATCTCTTCTGATATAACACTTGCTTCCGAATACCTTGAAATACTTAACAGTAGGAATTCTTCCATGCCATAGCTCATAAGGAGTCTTTTTACTATTTTCTCTTGCTTGAACTTGATTGAATACATAAAAAAATATGAATATCTTCTTTCTAGTAGACTTCCGGTAGACTAGCCTCAGTAATCATCGATCTAGCAGCTTCTTGAACTATTCTATTTTTCCTTTCAACAACTCCATTATGTTGGAGAGTTCTTGGAGTAGATAACTGTCTCTTTACTCCATGCACTTCACTTTCAACCATAGCTTTGAATTTCTTGAATCTATCTAATGCATCTAATTTCTCTCTAAGAAATGTAACCCATGTATATCTAGAATAATCATCAATTAAAAGCATAAAGTACCTTTCACCAAGTAGACTTATCACTCTTGTAGGACAAAAATATGTATATGAACTAAATCTAGTGGTCTGGTAGTAGACTGTTCCTTTGATCTGTAATTATTTCTTGCTTGCTTCGAAACTAATGTCTGTAGCTTGGCGGAAGTGGCGGAAAAAACTTTCCTAATGTCAAAACCACAGGGGAGTAAGTAGACAGTACTTTTAATTTTCTAACTACAGTCCAGTTAAGACACACATGAAGGAATTATAGAAATAGAGCAAATACACAAAGACAACTCAAACAATAGATTTTACATGGGAAACCCTTTCGGGAAAAAACCCACCACACCAAGCTGTATCTCTTTGTATTACAATAACAAAATTACATACAATCAGAAAGATAACTTTCTGGTGTTCAGTTCTTAGTAGCTTATTCTCACTATTCAACTAGTTACATAAATTGTTCTCATCCTGCAACTCGATTCACACGCTTTGTTCATCACATCCCAAACAAAAGTGATCTTCTTTAAATCTTATTCACTTTCTGATTTTCTTTCAGCCTTGATTTCTCCCCGCATGCTATTTTTCCAACATTGCAACCGCTACAAAAACAATCGGGACACCGCTGAGAAACCGCCCGATCATTCAAAGCAGATGCCACACAAGATGATCATTATCGGTCAAGATCGCTCAACTTTAGAGTTGGCATATCGGTGAGACACTCCGTGCACCTCCCCAATGCCACAAAGCTTTCTTATCAATCACTATAGCTCCACAAGCTCCAAGTAAGATGCTAGTAATGACCGCTATATGTCACAACGAAACCATCGATGTCCATTTCGACCCCATCGCTGAGACAATACATCGAATGTATGAGTCAATGCTGGACGTGACATTCCATCGCCAAGACACTACGCCTTTGCCAAGACCTCACGACACAACCTTTGTGCTACTCTGAAGCCTTTCACCTATCAGCAAGACCCCATGGTTTTGGTGAGACGTCATACCGAAACAAAGCTTCCACCGAAAGTCACATTGTCGCCAAGACTCGTGTCTATCGCTGTGACCTTTCTCCGAGCTCCCTAAGTCTTACCGAAGACTTACTACTGGCAAGACTCAAGACTTTCGCCAAGACTTCTCAACGAAGTCTTTTGTCATTGCGAAGACCATGTGACATCTCCTGTCGGCGTGACCTAACCAAGTCACCAGGACTTCCCAACGAAGTCTTTTGTCACC
>VDFB02351261.1:0-123989 GCA_007258455.2 Sequoia sempervirens
AATTGAGGGAAATTCATTGTTGTTTGAAATACTTCAATCTTTTTGTTTAGGGCATTGAAAAGAAATACTAAACAAGTTTCAAATAGGGCCTCTAGAATATTGTTGAATGATGATAAAAATGGAATTTACATAGTTTATAAAATATATCTAAACTTAAATGTTAGCCCTTGATCTATTATATGTAAAGTAATTCACAAAAACTAGAACAAAGTCCAACTTTGGAAATATTCCTTCTTAGATGAAAAAGGGGAGTTTGATAGTTTGTAAATATATCCAACCCTAGATCTAACAAATAAACTTGTACTTATTTGAAATTGGTTTACTATTTTTATGCAATTATCATCAATAATGGAGCTCATTTTTTTATGACATTGTTGGGAATATTTCATCATTTCCACAATTATTAGTACAATAAAGAATAATTGGGAGTGTTTGTTTGAGTTGTTAAAACAACTCATATATTTAGGGAGTTATTATATGAGGTTTCCTAAATAGAAGTCCAATAAATATGTACAATGAATGAAAATACATGAAGAAAGTATTATTTCATGATCAACCCAAATCTCAGATATGGTATGAAAGCAATCAAAGGAGAAATCATGCCTAGATTCCTCTTAAAATCATGGGTTTTTTCTAAGGAAAACCATGCCCCTAATAAGACTGACAAGAAACAAAGTCAAAGGAATGCATATTGTTTCCCACAAAAGCAAACGATGCAATTTGTGAAGTAATAGTTGTGCCCTTATGAATGTGTCATATGTGTATTGTCACCCATTTGAACATAGAGCCATATGTTATTTTCTTCATTCACAAAAGAGAATAAAAGGTAGATTTTCATCTTAACAAACGAGTGCAATGATGTAGACAAGCAATGGATCATCTTGTTGCTTTTTTCATCATTGCTTCATCTTGTTTGAAATAAACAAAATTCAATTCAACAAGAAAGGAAACAATTGTGTCTGACCTATAACATGTGAAATGATTGTAACATGAGAGAGAAATGTAACATATTAAAGAGTGCACCTTCCACCAATGTGGGTGTGGCATTGAAGCAGTTATGACGCTTGAAAAGAATGTGTGAATTTGGTTAAGTGAATTAATTATCTCCACATTGTGCCACTGGTTGGAAGCGCTCAGTATTTGATTCTAGTATTAGAAGTTTTTGGAGGGTAGGGTCTACCTTTGGTTGTTGAATGAATACTTCTCAAATGTTAGATGAGGAGAATGCAAAAAATGTTTTATTATTCAAGATGAGAGATATTTTAACCCTTGACCTCTCTTCAAACCACTTCTCCATAATATATAGGAATACTTGTAATTACATCTTTTACCTATTTTATTTTTTCCATTTGATCCATTTTTCCTTCATGGCCAACGTGGGATTATTCACTGGTATGAAATTAGATTTGTAGAAAGAAAAGTAAAAGTATAAAGTCTCCATAGCTGAGTATATTTATTTTAAAGACAATA
Source organism: Sequoia sempervirens (assembly GCA_007258455.2). NCBI lineage: Eukaryota > Viridiplantae > Streptophyta > Pinopsida > Cupressales > Cupressaceae > Sequoia > Sequoia sempervirens. The sequence goes on from VDFB02351261.1 coordinate 1,471, forward strand.
GGATTTTTTTGGATTCTTATCTATTAAATTTTGTATTAGTTTTACAAGAATCAAACATAGTTTTCTCAATCAATTCAAGGTACATTATTAGTGGAACCTAACACCTTCAATATTATCTAAATTAAGGGGGTCATATATATATATATATATATATAGAAAAAAAAAGTACATTATTTGAAAATTTTGAAGGTAAAGACTTCCACACATGGTAAATCAAGATACAATCGATCCTTATTGAAAATGATCTATGGGTTGTAGTGAGCAGAGCTACATCAAATTCAACCAATGCAAATTAAATAAAAAAATAGACTACAAAGGATCAAAGAGCAATAGCTTTGATTAGTAGATTGGAATTTCAAACGTATACCTCCACCACACTAACTTATTCAATACCTCAAAGCAAGTATTGTATGATCTTAATGCTTTATTTGAATCACAAGAATCAAGTGCAAATATGGGACTAAAAAATAAAATTATTTGGGTTAAAAATGGTGGAAGGCGGCAATATTGTTCAACACATCAGTATGTTCAATTCCTTGATTAATCAACTAACTAGGATAAAAGCCAAGGTAGACGATGATGATGATGCATAAACTATTTTGTTGAATGTCATGCATTCTAGCTATAGTAATTTTTTGTTTACATTGAACAAAGTATATATTACTCTAGAAGATATAATCTCTACCCTGATTGGTGAAGGAAACAAGAAAAATGATTCAACTATAGAGGAAATTGTAATGCTAGTAAAAAAAAGGTTAACCTTTCCTCTAAATCCAATTCTTCTACTTCAAAGGGAAATCAATTCTCCAAGATAAAATTGTGTGCTACCATTGCAAGAAAAAGGGGCACATTATTATAAATTGTACCCAACGTGCCAAGGATCTCCTTGATGGAAAACTAAATACAAATAAGGCATCAATTGCAAATAATGATATAAAATTTCTTTCTAAAGTAGCTACTAAAGAGGACACATTATCAGTGAGGAGGAATAAATTTTATAAATAAAATCAAGAGTTTGTATCTTTTATTGGATGTGTTTGTCCCTAATCACAATTGTTTGTTGAGTGATTGGATGTGTTTTTCCCATTACAAAAGTTGGTAATTATGATTGGATGTGTGTGTCCCTATTCATAAATTTGATGTTGGATATTAGTGTTTGTCCCTATCCAAACTTGTTGTATGACCTCAAATAGATGTGTTAGTCAATATCCCTAGTTCCATGGGTATATGTGTTTGTCCCTATTCTTGGATTAAAGTCCAATAAGCATAGTGAAGCTAGTTCCACTATTGATTATAATCATGAATAGATGTACATGTCCCTACTCATAATTTATGTTTTTGATGAACTATTGAATGTGGTAATTAAGTATTGTTAGTGCACCTATACCCATTTAGACAATGATATAAGATGTGGGGAGTGGGGGGTGGTGGTGGTTGGGAACATTACATCATTCTTGTAGCTATTAGTACAATAATTATTGATTGAGAGTGTTTATTCTTTAATGTATATTATGCACTTCAACACATGGTTATACATATGGCGTTAAGCCTAGTTAGGTGTCTTAGTCAGAGCTAGTTAGATCACCATCTCCTGTGAGTTTTGAGGAAGTTAACTCACAATTACTCTTTGTTAGTGGGATTTGAATGCCTAATCTTCACTAATCGTGATGGCAGTTCCTCCTCTCTATGTTATATGTGCATCTCTTGTTTAGCTCAATTGACATGCTAGATTTTTCCATTTGTGTGTTCTCTTTTGTATTGTATTTTTTTTCAAACTCACAAGTTGAGTGTGTGCTTGCTTGACTCACGTGACTCATTGATACTAGCATTCAAGTAGAGATTATAGAAAATATTACATGGTATTAGAGCCATTCTATATTTGGGAGTTGGTTTGATTTTTGTTGTTAGTAATTTAAAAAACACTGGTGCATGCAATTTGGTTGTTGTGCGTCTGGCTTTCTAAAATCATTGCACAAAGGTAGTGAATCTCCATTTGGATGTGATCTTCCAACAGTCTTTGTTAAAACCATGATTTTGATTCTTGTGTGTGATTGGTGTTTTCAGGCTAAAATATTAGGTGTGTATAAATCACATGTGTATGTGAAGGGTAAACTTGTAGCTAGGAAAACTTGATTTCTTTGCATGTTCAATTTTCGAAGAGGTGCAAAAGTCCTGGGTAATCTTAGAGAGGTCAAAGTTGCATGCCATATGCAGCCAACATAGAGTGCTTTGCATGCCCAATCTAACCAACCTATTCAATATGTGCAGAGGATTTTTTTATAGAAAGATGAAGGGTATTTTACAAGTTATGAACAATGTTACCGGGGACACGTCCCCGGGTCTAAATCCCCCTGTCTTCATCTCGGGGACAAGGGACGACAACAATATACTATGTTTTTTTTTTTTTTTTCATATTGTAATTGAAAAAAACTATATGGCAGCAATGTAGGATTTGGACATTTTGTTATACGTTTATAGCTTGTATATTATTGTTTAATATCACATGCATATTGACAATGAATTATGAATTATAAATGCATATTGAGCATTGACAATGAATTCTTAACACAAATGTTATATGCTAGGTTTCTATAATGTATATATGCATGCTTTATCCATGTTTTCATATGAATATTTAAAGTTTCTCTATATATTTTAAATTTTTCTATATTTTATATAGCCTTCCTCGCCTTCCCCAAATTTGACCTGAAAAATCGAAAACTTGGGGACTCGTCCAGTCCCTTACCATCCCCGTCCTGAAAACTTAGGGTAACATTGGTTATGAATGGTTGTTTCTTGCGAGCCAAGGTTTTGTATTTACAAGCCGCCATCCATATATTGCACAATCCATCCATTTCATGCATTGTGGATGGTGCAAGAAGGTTATCTCCTGTAGATCTCTATGTTTTTGGCAGTGAAGAGGTAAGGTCAAGAGGCCAACACAAGACGTGATCCATCCGTAAAAATTGCCACGCGTTCCATTCATTGGAGGAAGGTTCATCACTTGAAAGCTACGACCCAATCATTGTTGACCTGTTTGAAATATGCAAACCAGTCTTTGCTGACCTATGATTTTTGGAAGGTATCATTTGAGGTTTTACTGTTGCCCTGAGTTGTGATTTCTAGAAGTTCCTTCCTTTGCGGCGGGGCGCAAACCCATACTTGTAGAAACCTGTGCTGACATCATTGAAGTATTTGAGAGACCATAGAAAGGCGTCAACAACGGTTAAAAGTAGTCCCATAGCATTCAAGTAGAGAACATACTTTTGACGGTCATCTATTGCATGTGAGAGGAAACCTTTATCTTCTGCAACTCAGCCATGAGGGGATTTGCGAGGGCTTTGGAGGCAAAGAACCCCTTCTAATGCATGGCGTTGTTGCATGTGAAGGGTGAAGGCATTTACTACATGTGATTCCTTCTATAGAGGTCATAAAGGATTTTTTTAGAAAATTGTGAGTCTTTGGTTTTGTATGAGATTATGGAATTTGTATCACAGTTATGCATGCGATAGGCCCCAGATCGTAAAATTAAGTCTAGGTAGGTGCTCCATTTCAAGCTCTATTTTAAACTTAAAAGCTTTAAGTTTTTTACTGCAAATGGAAATCGAGTGTTGGGTTTTTTGAAAGTTACTAATTTTTTGCTCGGTCCTATGGAAATGAGATCACACTAAATTATAAAGTGTCATTTTTCATTCCATTAGACTTGTTTATGCACTAAAATATATAAAGTGTCAAAATTTAGGGGGGGTCCAACCTTGAATCAAGGGGGTGTTGTGTGTTATGTGTGTGCACTTCCTACCTTCCTCCCATTTCTTCATTTGTGCATTCACATTTATGAAACAATTCAAGTTCTAGAATTGAGTCAAATTAGATTCACACCTTTAATACCCTTTAACTATCATGATTGGAAATTGAAAGTACAACTTGTGTTAAAGAATAAAAAGTTTTATAGGGTAACAATGGACATCAAGAAAGAATTTTCTATTGAGGAAGCAAAAGAAAAACGGTTTAACAAGTGTGATCAAGCCTTTGGATTCCTATGTCTTATTATGTCTCTAGAATTCCTCCTTAATGTTGAATCCTTGGACACACCCAATGAAATATGGCTTGTATTAGATAATTTTTTGGGGAAAATAAATGAAATGAAAGGTCTTGAGTTAGGGAATGAGCTCATAAGTTTGATCCCCAATTCCTTTGGTACTCTGGAGGATTTATGAACACCAAATTCAAATCACTAAGGTTATAATTGAAAGAAAGTGGAATAGAGAAAAAAGAGGATCAATTAGTTATTTCTATACTCTCCAAACTAGGTCTTGACTACTTTGTGTTTGTGTCTACCTTCTACTCCACTAAAAGAGCTCTTGGGACAACTTGGAAGATGCCTTCTCTAGATAACTTCATTGGCAAATTGACTAGGGAGTAGGATAAGTTAATCCATACGAACAGATTGAATTCTGTGAAACCACAAGCCTTGTTTGTTGGGAATGGGATAAATAAGGCTACAAACAACAAAGGGAAGAAAAAAAACACACACAAGGATGAAGAGACCAAGAAAGAATAGAAATTAGAATCTTCCAAAATCAACACTAAAACTTCTTCAAAACAAGGGAAACCTAAAAAATGAAAAATTAAGTGTTCCTATCACAAAAACTTGGGCATTATGAGCACAAATGTATGAAGAAGTAAATTGACCACCTCCCATATCTCTTTGAGAATCATGTAAAACAAGAGCCCGTGAATCTATCAAATAATCATCATTGACTCAAGATTCTACTAAGGAAAAAGAAAAAGGTAAAGAGAGAAATAAGGGAAAGGCTCTAGTTGCTACTCCATCATCATTAGCTTCATCTTGGATCATTAAATCAAGTGCCTCACAACACATGGGTTCTTTATAGGTTGATTTTTCTTCCTTAGAGCCTTATGGCATGCATGATATCACTATAGGTGATGACACTCCAATGTCGATTAAACAGAGAAAGGATATGTTGAAGTTAAAGGTGGAAAATTCACATATGTTCTAAGTGTACCTTCTCTTTTAGCTAATCTCTTATCGATCTATTAGATTGCACATAGCAGGACATGCAAGACTGTTAAGTTCACACATGATTTAGTGCTTACCAAAGACTTGCAAAGAAGATATCTTATTGGAGTCTAGGATGGTTGATTATCCATCTCAATTGTATGCCTTCTCACATTTTTCTCTAGATGCACTTAGAGTGGATCAAAGACTTGAGGTGAATTTTGGTCACTTGAACCTATGTGTACTTCCATCCACTTTGGTTAATGAGACTTGTGCTAAGACTCCACCTCCTACATCTTCAACTATCAATTCAGTTCAATAAGATGTTACTATTCTTTGAACTTTGTGGGATGATTCTTTACTAGATATTGTAGAGTTATTTGTTGAGTCACACGTTGTAGATTTATAGGACACTATTGAGGATATTCATATTCTCTTTAATGTTATCTCTTGTGGAGTTGCACCCTCTTATTCAAATGTTGAGGGGGGGCCTTTATACCCTCTTATTATTTCTCCACGTGATAATCTATCATAGTTTGGAATTGGTATGTAGAGTCTTGAGCAACATTTGGATGAGCCACTTTTGTCTTCGGATCATGTTCTACATTCGTTTCCACAAGGTTTTGGATTGTCATCTTCATCAATGTGGCTTAGAACACCTACCTTGGTTGTGACATGGTGTAGGGGCACCTAGGTTGTCATACCTCCAAGAGGGGTCAAAAAGTGAAATTTTGTTTTGATTGAGTAAATTGTATGTAATAAGGTCTACTTAGACCATTTTGTGTTGGTATGAGTCTTGGTAGGGTCCTAGGAGTTAAGATGTTGGGAATTGCAAAAGTTGCAAAAAAGTTACAAATGTTGTCAGCAACTTTTTTTTTTGTCAAGAATGTGCAAATGGGGGTTTCAATTAAAGATTTGGTTGTGTAAACATTGTGAGGTGTGTAAACATGTTTAAAAATATTTGTGGCATCGACCCAAGGGGTTAGAAAAAGTTTTGGTGAAGAAGAATCAATAAAGATCTCTATTTTCCTGCATTTTGTAACATTTTCTTGTTGATTTGGTGAACAATACAAATGTGTACGACCTTCTCATGGCTTGGAACTTGTTGGAACTGGTAGAGAATTGAATCTTCTTAATTCTCCTTTTTATAGCACTTTATTTCATTGTGTTTGAAGAAAGTTAGAGCCATTTTACTCCAAACCGCCTGAAACCCTAGGTAAGGTTGGCTTTGAGTGAATAAAATGCTTTTCTCTCCATTGCACTGGTGAAAAAGGCCCAAACTCGGTGGAGTGGCTTGGAGTAGGGTATATTTTTTTTTCCCAAAGTTGCAAGATCAGGGAAGATGGTTGGCACGTGCTAGGTTGAATTGAAGGTTTGATATCTCCGTGTATCAGACTAATAAGCCATGAAAGGAGTAGCAAATTGTGTTAGAAGTGTTGAAGAATGCTTTATTGGAAAATGGAACATGTCATTGGATGTGTGAGGACCCTATTAGGGCCAAGCAGTGGTTGGAAAACCTCTGGAAGTATTTTTGTGTGCAAGCCCTAGTGCTTTCAAGCTACAATTAGTCTTTTAGGCCTAGTTTACAGTAGGATAGTTAATTTTTGACCCCAGTGTTCCAAATCAACCCTACCCCATTTTTAGATATGCATTGTAAGGGTGAAAAGGTATCCCAAACTGGCCTTACATTTTGAATATCACTTTTGCATCAAATGTTATGACCAAAAAGGTTGATTTGTTGCTCTTTTAGGCCTAGTAGGAAAGGGGACAGTTAAATTTTGAGCCCTTCCATACAAAGGAGCCCTATTTAATTTCTTGGTATGTGTTGTAAAGCCCAAAAGGGTATCTAAAAATGTCTTTACATTTTGAAGGTCATGCTTACCCTGCGAGTTATGATTGAAAAACCAGTTGTGAAAGGCTACTAGAAGAATGAAGGCTTGTCAAGCAAAACCCGCCATTGGATGTTTGATAGATTGCAAGATTGGTTGATTGAGATTGTTTTGAATTTTCCATCCCTGCTCTACATCATGACATCAACATGGGGACAAATGAGTAGATTTTGGAGCATTCACACTTCATGAGACATTTTTCTCCTAACATATCTTTTGAGGGAATGTATTCTACACTCACCATTGCATTTGTTTCTTCCTAAGGGGAGGAACAATATTTTTCAATTTTGGATCACCTTAAATATTATTTTTTGTGCATTCACCTTTGTCATATGGACTACTTCCTTGTAGGGGGGTTCATTATCTCTTCCATTCTCTCCTATGTGGGGATGTTTACTGTACTTATCTAAACAAAGTAGTACTTTGGGGGACATGTTGAGTCCCACATTCAAGCGGACGAGGGGGAAGGGGTTGTTTCCACTAGGCTTTCTCCCTCTCTCCACTTAATGAGATATTGCATTGTATTTGGGTACCTCATTAGGTATAGTTTCTAGGACACAATTTCATTATGACCATCTAATATATTCTTAAGGGGGTGTTAGTGTATGTATTATGCATTATAAGACATGGTTATACACATGGTGTTAATCCTAGGTAGGTGTATTAGTTAGAAATAGTTAACTCACCACCTCTTATGAGTTTTGAGGATGTTAACTAGTCATCAATCTTTGTTAGTGGGAGTCAACTTCTTAGTCTTCTCCACTAATCATGTTGATATTTGCTCCTCTCTTTTCTATATGTACATATCTTGTTTGGCTTAATTGACATGTTAGATATGTCCATTCACACGTTCTTTTTTGTATTGTATTACCTATTTCCAATCTCATAGGTTGAGTGTTCTCTTTCATGACTAGCATGGCTTGATGATATTGGCATTTGGGTAGAGATTTTGGAAAATCTTACATGTTTGAGTTTTTAAAATAACTTGTATATTTAGGGAGTTTTTATAGGAAGTTTCCTATATAGAAGTTCTATAATTATGTAAATATATTGAATGAAAAGAAGTAAAGCAAATCTTTTTGTGATCAACCCAAATCTCTAATAGACATGCCTTTGCTCTCTTCTTGGTTATTCAAAATAGGGCCATAACCCTTCATGTTATTGATATCCCTCATTTCTTATTTTAAATCTACGAGGGTCCAAATTTTATTTTATGGTTTTATGAAAAGGATTGTAATATCATGTATAATTAAATAATTTTTTTAGGTTCGAATATTAATTTACTTTATAATACATATTAAGTATCATTAATTAAATTAGTGGGACTCATAACTTCTAACCTATTTTTAAAAGAAAGTTTAAAATACCTTACATATTTTTGGGTGTAAATATGAATTTAATTTATAATGCATGTTGATTTGCATTCATAAAATTAGTAAGAACCATAGATTTTGACCTTTTTTAAAAAGAAATTTGAAAATACCACCATTGTTTAACCCATTATATCTAAGATTGAATGTCATATTCGACACAAGGGTTTGTAAGACACCAAGTTGGTTATCTCATTATTTTAACTAATCTATTAAGATACACATATAAAGCTCATGCGTTAAGATACACATTTTATTGAGTAGGGGGCAATAATCTCTTAATAAAATTCCTTGGAGCTTATGATCAAGGAGTTACTGCACACTAGAACATAAGGACACACATATTTTAATATAATAATGAATGCTCTCGTTAGGTATTTAATAATAGGTAAATATATTTAATACTATAGTTTATAACCCCATATTCACATAAAAGAGATGCACAAACCCTTTGACCAAATCATTAAATTATGAATAAAACCATTTGGAAGAGAAAACAAGTATTGAATTGAAAGGATGCAAGGTAAGCAAAAAAACTTCCTAAACTAATCTGAGAGATTATTGTGCAAATTTAGATTTTACAATTATAGAAATGAGAAACAAAAATAAAAAACAAATAACGACATATACTAGAACATAGGTATGCGTGAGGAAAACCTTTTAAGGAGGAAAACCCCACACTCTAAAGAAACCCAATGTATTATTTAGTAATCTAAGAAAGGTTACAATAAACACAAAGAACTTTTTTAGAGGAGTATCATATTTTGTTATGAATGAGGTATATTACCTAACTAGTCCCCTTCCAGGCGCTATTCACACTTAGTACTTTTTATGTTTCATGCCATATGATTGTGACACTTATCATAATTCTATGTTCTCCTATCTTTCACCTTGTCTATATAAGAAAGGTTCCTCTTGTATATTATGTATTCAATTTTTATCTTGGATTCATTGTATAATCTAGCATTCATTTCTTGCTACTCTCTTATGGAAGGTTTCTTTTTTACAGGTGATCTTAGTTGCTTGAGTTTACTATGTGACTCTTACATGGTGTCAATTTTTTAACATGGTATCAAAACTTTATATCTAAAAGTCCCTTCTTAATTTGGGAGTTTTTTAGAAGAAACTTTTACTAGGTGTTTTTTTGGTGCAAGTCAGACATTTTTGATAGGGTTGAAAACATTTCATCACTAAAAATCCAAATAATTCATGTGGAATATGTATAATATGGATCCATATTGTATAGATTTACTGCCATTGTCAACACTCTATAGTTAATGTAACATAATAAAAAATGAACCCTAAGTTTAGTGCATGAAACCTAGGATTGCTTTTGTCCCTTTTTTCAAAGGTACATTAGGATGAAAATCAACAAGGTGTTTAGATTGACTTTCAACCATGAAAGTGAGTCAAGAAAACCTAGATCTGATCCTTTAGAGCCTTAGAAATGGACTAAAATTGACTTTCTATAATTAACCCAATTCAATTATGTGCTCCAATATGAAAATTGCAATATCTCGATGATTAAGAAATTGAAACAACTTGCAAACATATAAGGGAAGTACTGAGTGAAGTGTACCTATCACAAAAATTTGGATCTGGTGCGAAATGGAGGATAGAGTTGTAAGGAAACTTGCATCCATCTAATGAAGATTTCCACATAACCCAAAAGAGATATTAAAGAGAATAAGTACTCAAAATCCATATGTAAGAGAATAGACAACATACCCATCAAAGATGACACAAGAGATACCTTGGGAAAACCCTCAAGAGAGAAAAACTCAGCCTCCAAAAGCATCCATACTCTATCATATTAATCAACATTAAAGCCATACAAGAGTTACAATGAACACCTCTGAAGCAACAAGCCTCACAATGCATCCTCATTTGTTCGAGCATGAATCCACACATCCCATGCCATGCTTCACATATGCACTCCTCAGAAAAGACTCAATAATGATAGCCAAACCACTCAACCCCAACCTAAACCACTACACATTTGTTTGCTTTTATAGATACAAGCTCACACAAAATACAACTAGTGGTAAGATAAAACCATGTACCACAAAACTATGTGAATACAAAACCATTAACCCCTTATTTAATATTGGGTACTAAGACTTCACTTTATTTAATATTTCCCCAATATTAAATTATCATCACATGTCTCCCATACATTAAATGATAATACATTGTTACAATACAACATCAAGTGGTCCCCCAAATAATTACTTAGTGTGATTAACCACACCACCAAGGTGCATCACAACTAAATAGTTATTTAATTACAACGTTATAATAAATCATTTTATGCAATGGTGTAAAACACCATATCCCAACATTCTCCCGCTTTTTGTATACATTGCATAAGGTATCAATACATGAAATACATCATCATAGCCATACATGAAATCACATGAACCTCCAACATGCTCTCATGCTCCATCAAGATACCTACAATAAGAACAAAGTGACCATCATCTCAAGCAAGAACTCCTCTCATCCTCCAATGTGCCACCTATGGAAGAAAAAGAACATTCCAAGGTGAAAGTGCACCAATCCAAGAACACAAGCATCAAATCCAAGTCATAAAAAAGGCTCCAAACAAGCTGTTGTTAATTGAAAAACCCACATGATCAAAAATAACATCCACAACACATGCTAATACATCCAACCTTCCATACCTCCAAGGTATCAATGCATCAATAAACTCAAGCCAAGAACATATGCAACCTATAAAATGTAATCAAAAGCTCCCTATATCAAACCTATCAATGAAGAACATACATACCCAGGAACTCCCACTACATAGGTAATGTCAAAGCATATCAAGTCTACCAATCAACACTATATCAAGGTGTGATAAGTAAATCGAAGCATGAAGTACCGAGAACAATAACAATGATCCACACAAGCAACCCAAATAGTTGCATAATATCTAATAGCATGTTTCCACCATCCTCCCAAAAACATGAACATCTAAGAAGGAACCATGAAGAGAGAAAACATGTAAACCATAATGTCCTCCTACCAATGCCTCAAAAGTGCAACATTGTGTCAAGTATGATCTCCTAACAATCCCAAATGAAAAGCTTCAACAACATCCATAACACTCAATCTCATAGATCAAGTACAACATATGAATCAATGTAAATGCCAACATGGATGTAAGCCTCTCTAAACAAGAAGATCAAACTCAAAGTAACCATCCCCAAATCTAGAAATCATCCCATAAACCATCTCCTAAAAAATCCTCATCAAAGAATGATATCATAAACTCAAATGCACAAGGAGATAACCATGCCATAACATCCCTCAAAATGAACCCTCCAAAACTAACTATCCATAGCTCAAGATCCATATCTATGAAAGATAAAGCATATAAACTCATGCTAAACAATCCTCAAATGAGTCTCCAAAATCAATCACCATGACTCTACTCAATCCCATGAGAATCAAAGAACATAGCATAACACATCTGAAAGATATAATGGGAAAATACCTCTCAAATGATAAGTTGTCAAGTAGACCAAGAGTGGGGAATGAGAATTCTCCTCCAAGATAACCAAGCCATCATGACTCACTCCAAAAACAATCTCCTCTATCAGTCCATCATGAACTCATGTCCATACCGAGGTGAAAGCTCCTCAGTCTTCCTACTGAAACCTCTAAAGAGTAACTATATCAAGCAAATGTCTCTAATCACAAGAGAACTCCAACCATCACCTACATCTCCAAGTATCCATGATTATCTGCAACCAATCAATCCATGCCAAACTCAAAATGAAACATAGCACCATCATGAAGTAATCAAGCAAATGATCAATGTACCCAATACAAAGAGAACCACACATGATCAATGCCAAAGCTCCAATCATGAATCAGGAACATAAACATGACAACATGATCTAACCATATCCTCCTAGGAGATCATATGCATCAATGCAAACATCCTGGTCTCAAGAGAACACATATACCATGCCAAAAATCTAAGCTAGCATTAAGATTAAACCATGACATAATATCAAACATACTCTAAACCAAGAAAACATATCTCCAATCACATGAAGATAAACATAACCAATGATGCATCCATGTCATTTCCAACAACTCCCACTGAATTGTGATACGAGCTACACAAGGCATAATTACTACCATCTTCTCCATAAAGATCATCTAGGTCTGCACATGTTCAACTACAATATCAGTAACATACAAGTGAAACCAGGATCTCCAAGCCAAGAAGATACATGCAACCACCAAATCATCATAAACATGTCCATCACTTCCAAACCATCACTGTCAAAAGCTCCCACTAAAAATTATAATCAAGCTATCCATGACATCATGATAACAATCTCCTAATAAAGACCAACCAAAGGCCCTCACATAATCGAAGAACTCAAATGCAACATGAGATCCACAATAAGAAGGAAAAGTAAAACCATGATCCTCATACCAAGAAGATACACCACCACAACTTGAATTAGGAACCAATCCAACACCACCAACAATGCACCTACATAAACCATCATGACATGCCAAAGTCTCTAAAGCACAAGAAACATTCATGACACCATGATCACCACTAAATGTATCAATAATACAATCCAATTGTGCCCCACATGTCTACATAACATAGTCAACTACATAGGTCTCATAACATGATAGTACCTGCTAATACCATCTCACCTCCTCAACATGACATCAAAACCAACAAACCAAGTGACTAAACCAAGCCACCAAACTAAAAATGCTTCCACTAAAATATGTATGGGCATAGACAACACTGTCCAAGTCATAGGTGCAACAAGTATAGACCACCTACAATGTTACACAGCTTGTAGATACAACAATGAAGCATACAAATCCAACCAAATACTAATAACCATGTAAAATGAGAATAATTAGAGATGTACAACTGAGTATACAATGAATCCAACATCAAATCTCCAAGGTCCAACAATCCATAAGCTCATAGTTTCACCATAGTCAAAATAACCCATAAAAAACTAGGATAGAATATCAACAAATAAATCATGTCTAAAAAACTCCAACCCTAATCCACTATGTAGTTCTATGAACAAGACTTCCATCGACTATTCAAAGTCCAAAATTTGACTCTGTATGCAAAAGATATGACCTCTCGAAGCTCAAAAAGAACACCTAACCTCCAGAAATAAAAACACTATCAAAACTAAAAAATATATGAGAAAATCACTAACACCACAATGCATAGCACTGAGTCAACTTTCCAACGAGTCCAAGAAGTAAAAAAACGGACTACTTGGACGAAAGTTATGCCCCTTGGAAGAAAAAGCACAATTTCGATATGTAGAGGCAAAATGAGGTGGTTCTCAGGTGGTTGGGCGACAACCCAACCTAGGTGGCACCACCCACCTGGTGGTGGACCTGAAATATTATTAAATTTCAAATTTAATTTCCAAAGCATTAAAAAAAATCCGTTTTAATTTTATATGGTGGAATAATTTTAAATGATAAAAATTTTATTTAAAAGTTTTAATCCCCATAAAGGGGTTGGTGGTAGGGCCCGACAATACCCTACTAGACAGGGGCCCATCGGTGGATTACATCACCAATGGTACCCTACTGACAAGTACCTGCCACCCTGCTACTGCAGAGTACAACGGTCAACCATTGGGGGTTTGACCCCCCTCAAAAATATTATTATTTAAAAAAAAAAAATCAATTAAACTTTTTCATCAGGTTTTTTCACTATTTATTTTATTTTATTTTATTTTTGCAGGTCAAATTTTCACCAACGGAATATTTCATTTTTTTTTATATATTTTTTTAATATTGCTATCATGACGTCCATAGGGTCGGGTAGGGGGGTCAGGTTAAAAAAAAATTGCATTTTTTTTCAGTAACCAAAATAGGTTGAATTTTATATCAATTTTCGTCTCTCGACCAACCTGAATCCAACCATAAGGTTTTTTTGTCCCAAGAGGTAATTTATAAAATTTCCCCCACAAACTCCCATTTGAATGCACAACCAAGAAACCCTTTTTACCCAATATTTTCACACCCCAAATATGCAAACAACCCATTATAACAACAAATACAAAACCCTTAGATTTGCAATAAACAACCTACAAAACCCTCATATCTTGCCATGCTTATCATTCTCTCATGCATTGTATAGATTCAAAACTCGGCCAATATCTTCTCAACCTAGGGTTATAATAAAAAATCTTCAACCATGAAATCTTTGATACCACTTGTAAGGAAACTTGCAGCCATCTAATGAAAATTTCCACACAACACAAAAGAGATATTAAAGCAAATAAGTACTCAAAATACATATGCAAGAGAATAAACAACATACCCATCAAAGATGAGACAAGATATACCTTGGGAAAACCCTCAAGAGGGAAAAATTCAGCCTCCAAAAGCATCCATACTCCATCATATTAATCAACAATAAATCCATACAAGAGTTACAACGAACACCTTTGAAGCATTAAGCCTCTCAATGCATCCTCATGTCTCCAAGCATGAATCCACACATCCTATGCCATACTTCACATATGCACTCCTTAGAAAGACTCAATAATGAATCCAAACCACTCATCCTCAACCTAAATTAGTATAAATGTGTTTGTTTTTATAGATACAAGCTCACACAAAATACAAATAGTGGTAAGATAAAACCATGTACCACAAAACCATGTGAATACAAAACCAATAACCCCTTATTTAATACTGGGTACCAAGACTTCACTTTATTTAATATTTCCCCAATATTAAATTATTATCACATGTCTCCCACACATTAAATAATAATACAATGTTACAATACAACATCAAGTGGTCCCCCAAATAATTACCTAGTGTGATTAACCACACCACCATGGTGCATCACAACTAAATAATTATTTAATTGCAACATTATAATAAATCAGTTTATGCAATGGTGTACAACACCATATCCCAACAAGAGTTGTCCAGTGGCGTATGGGTCCTTGTAGTCCTTTTTTGAAACTTAAAATTTCATCCTATAGCTCTTTGTTTGCTCTCTAATATTTTCCCTATAAACCTTCATCTTTGGATTTGGACTTGTAATAAATTTGCAAAAGAGATGGAGGGGGTGGCTATATAGGAGTTTTCCTTAGTCAAATCCCTATTTTGGTATTTATACCTCCACAATATCCAATAAAATAGATTGATAATAGTGTGTGTGCCCTAACCTTAAGTGCATCTAAGGTTGTTATGAGCTAAAAATGCATAAAAGCTTACTCAAGTGTGTTAGAGAAGGATTCTTGCATGAAAATGACAAGATCTACCTAAGAGGAAGTCAAAACACTCTTAGTAAATCTGAAACATAATGATACTTTGCTTTAGGTTCCAAAGAGAATGAAGCTTGACGATCAAAACACTAGGAAACAAGTCATTAGGTTGAATGAAATGGCCAAATGCATCTCCCAAACCTAAAATCCATCATGCTCTTCTATTGGCATCAATCTTCAATCATGACATAAGGTTTGATCAAATCTACAAATAAGATTGATGACCTATAAATTCAAATGTATTTGAAAAAATGTAATGATTTTTTGCTACTATTTTCTTCTCTTATTTCTTTCTAGTTTTAAATGGTGAAAATACTAGGTATTTATAGGTATTTCTCTAATTTCTCAAAGATTAGATCTTGATAGCCAATTTTTTACAATTTGGATTTTGAATGTTAAAATGTTGACACTGAAATATCCAAAATTGATCCCCGAATGAATAGGGGGACTCATACGCTCTAGGGAGAATGGGTCTTAGCCTTATTTTCTAGGATATTAAGTGTTGGGGGAAAAATAATAATTGGATGCATTTGTTCAATTCTTGCAATTTATCATTAAATGATAAAATATGCCTCATAATGCATAATTTAGGAGATTAGGACCTAGTTGGGAGGTGTTGAAAATGCATAAATGCAAGGGTCACTAAAATAGGTCCAAACTAAACGTGATATTATACTATCACCTACAAGGGAGTACAATTTTCAACGCTAGATTTAGCCCCCACTTTAGCGGCCATATGGTACTACGTGCATATATAAGCTAAATTATTGAAAGTAAATCATGTTGTCTAAAAAGGATACTCATATGGATACTATGAATCATTCGTGAATGGGAGAATGAAGCCCCCAATGTAGTCATCTACAAAACCACAACATTAGGAACCACATCCTACAAAAATTTATTTGTCAGGTATTCAAAAATTATCTTGAACAATCATGACAAATTCACTAGAGAACCAAATTTGAGGGTAAACATATGCCCCCCTTGATTCCACTTGCTTTATGGAGGTGAAATCAGCGTAGCAATCTAACCACATCAAATTTCCAAGATTTGTTAAGGAAATGCTTGGAATAGTGTCATGAGATCACAACACCAATTATCATCAACCATTGGATATGATTAGGGAAGGAACTATGAATCCAATGCAATAGATGACTTGAAAATCAGAGTTCACTAGCCCCTACTATGGTGAATTGAATGAGATATGCTAGTACTAAATTTGACTATATGTTAGTGTAAAATCATCTTTTTGACCATCATTTTTACTTCTACTTTTTGAAGGTTTAGAGAGAGATACCATTACACTGAGGAGTGAGGATGCCGAGCCGATGACCATACCAAACTATGAGACTCTAGGTCCTACAAGTAGACATTGCATGAGGTGTAGTGGCACCAACAATGAGTTGCCTATTCCTTTTCCATGTAGTTTATTTCATTATTTTATGTGTTTTTCAAGGTTTTCTCAGAATTCATGGCATCCCTATCCAAACTAGGTGACAGTGTCCACTTTGGGCATCCCAGTCCCAAAGTGGCACCTCTATCCTAGAATGGCACCTATGTCTTGCTTTATAGTTGCTTTACTTTTGACTTCTTTGTTGTTGAATTTGTTGTATGACTGATGATTCTTATTGCTTATTATAGGTCCTACCACATGCTTGAAAACGTTTAGGAACTTGTTTTTGCTACTTCGAGAGCAAGTTACTTAGCTATCAGAGGAGGATGAGTAGATTTTATGCACTACTAGACTGTTTTGGGTGTATCTCATGCCACCGATGAGATATCATGATGCTATGTTGATGGCACTCATCAAGTGGTGAACTTAGATACTTCCACATTTCATCTCCCAATGGGGGAGATGGAAGTTACACTCAAGGACATATGTTGTATCTTTAAATTTCCCATGCAAGGTGAGGTTGTACACTTTAATGAAATCCAAACCCCACAAGAGATGAGGAGAGACATACACTACTGTACCAACCGCTACATAAATAGCGACTCTAGGGGCCATGTCAAGCTCAAGTGGCTCCTGCATGCTAATTTTCCACCGATTCAGTGCATTATGTGTGTTACCATCACCTTAGCTCTAGCGCTTGATGGACGAGGTGTACACCTTGATGGAGGCCTCATTCACATGATACAGGCTATGGAGGAGCATCAACCAGTTTATGCCTAGGGACGAAGTATGTTGGCACACATATTATGATCTTGGTTGCTTCATCTATTGAGAGGGTCACTATATTATTCTTTGTACTCTTCTTTAGGTGTGGGCATTCGAGCACATCACATGCACAAGGCCTTCTAGATTTCCCATCTTGCATCTTATAATTTTATCTACGGGTGTTTTTTATACCCTCAAGTGACCTTGGCTATGTGGAGATCTGTTATACTAGAGTCAGATTTGATCACATGTGAGGGATGATGAAATCATATGAGGACCATATAGGACTCTATAGTAGTGGCCAGGTTTTACACAACAACTAGCCAAGATGCAACAAGATAGGTTATTGGTTGGGTGGCATGGCTATATCATCATGCATTTTACTATGATCGCATGATTAGATAGTTCAACCAGCTCCAGAAAACACCCAACTTGCGGCCTACATATCTAAAATATGCATGTAGTGGTGCTAGGACAAAGGAAATTCACTGTCCCACACTCGTAGACATCACCTATAGTGACTCAGAGAATGAGGGGCGAGATGCACGTCCAACATCTAATGAGGATGATGTTGGCATGACAATTGTATATGATAAGTGGTGGATGACAACACAACCTAAACGAGTCTTCCCTAATGATCATCTCACAGGAAATTTTGGGCCTTGGCCACATCATCGAGGGAATGAGACAGAGGACAAGGATGTGGATGGGGATTTGATAGGTGGTGATGATGATGATGCAAAGGATTTGGAGGAGGAGGGGGATTAGAAGCTAGTGGGAGAGGATCTTGAGCAGCCTGTAGAGGCTAGAGATGCCCTCAAGGAGAGACCTAGATTTTGTTCTTGTGTCACACGAGAAAATCCTGCAGCTATAGAGGGCATCTAGTCCCACAGGCATGGAAAGAGCGACCATGTAGCTCCTACCACACCACTAGCTCATCAGGGGAGTTTCAATACGCCACCCATAGTGTCTTATCAAGATCCTAATTGGCAGGTTGGAGATCTAGGAGGATAGATTGGTGTGGAGCAATATAGGCTATGGCCAAGTTACGGGGTGTGTTGCCTTGTTCAAATACTGTTGCAACATGGATAATTTAGAGGAGGCTAATAGTAAATTATGGTTCAAACACAATGTTCCTAAAATGATCACTTTTTTCTAGATTGCTTGGAAGAGAAGGGATCTCACTTGGGATAGGATGAGATCTTTTGGTTGGTTTGGGCCCTCAACATGTGTGATGTGTAAGGTTGAGGAAGAAGACAACAATCATTTGTTCCTTCATTGTTATTTTTCTCATCACCTTTGGTTTGGTTTCTTCACCAGATGGGGTTACCTTGGGCCCTCCCAGAGAACATTCCTAAGTTGTTGGAAAGTTGGGACCTCAAAGTTTGTAGCCCCAGTCAAGCTCTCTAGAATGTGGCTTCGACAATTATTGTGTGGAATCTCCGGTTTGAGAGAAACAGGAGAATTTTCCAAGAATCCAGGAGATCAGAAGACAAAGTTTGGGATTTAGTGGAAAGCACGATTGGTGAGCTTGGGGAGATTCATATGGATGGTAGCTAGTCAATCAAAGATCATGAGAGGGTTTGGGTGGGTGTTTGGCAACATTTTTTTTGGTTGGATCATCTTCTTGCTCCTTCTGTCATCCAATCTAGCCATGTTATGTGGTTCCCTCCAAAGGTAGATTAGTTGAAATTTAATTTTGGTGATGTAGCTAAGAACAAAATGGGTAAGGTTGGTGGTGGGGGTTTTTATAGAGATTTCCACGATCATCCAGTTGGTATATTTGCTTTGGACTTTGGGTTTGAGTCCAATAAATTGGCTTCAAGGCAAGATCTCTTTTGTGGGGTCTGATGATAGCTAGGGAGAATGGGTGGAAGAAACTATGGTTGAAGGGGACTCAAGTTTGATTATTAAATCTATGAAGGATGGTGAAGTTCAGAATTGGAAGTTGGAAGACATTATTAAATGAGCTAAATGGGTGGTCAAAGAGTTTGAAGAGGTTAAGCTTTCACATATCAAACAAGCTGGGAACCAAGTGATAGATTAGGCTACAAATGTTGGCATTTCATTGTAAAGTGAGGATGGTGTTTGAGGCAGATATTGGTGGAGAGATTTCCCTTTTGAAGTGGTCAGGCTGATGCAAGAGGATATTAAGTGGACCCCTCCTATTGACCTCAAGTCGCATCCCCCTAATTAGTGGCATCTAATGTTGGTTGGGTTTGGGGTTTGTGTGGATTTTGTTTTGTGTGCTTCGGCTCTTCCCTTGTCTTTCATCTATGGATGTGTCCTCTTTGGCACATGGGTTCCCCTTTCAATACTTTTATTTTGATGTATCTTTTCTTGGCAAAACTTCTCTATTGTTTTATGGTTCTTGGAACTAAACTAGGTTTATATTACCAAAAAAAAACATAGTGCCCATAGGTCATATAATTTACAATGCTTTTGCAAGTGAAATATTTACAAAGAGAAGAATTTACAATATGTCCAAAGAATTTATACATATAATACCTAGAGGTTTTATGTTATTTCTATTATGTCTTACATCTAATATTTAGCCACTAGGAGGTGTAATTGATATGCACACTCCCCCTCAATGGAATTGAACCTAAGGCCAAGCATTGATATGTATACATATAATGCCTAAAGGTCTTATGTTATGCCTGCTAGGTATTAAATCCAAGATTTGGCCACTAGTAGGTTTCATTGACATGCACACTCCCCCTCAATGGTATCACCCAAGGTCAAGCATTACATATAGGTTTGATATGTGATTGCAAGGATTCCATCCTAATTCTCATTAATCATAACCTATATCTTCCATTTTGTAGTTAGCAGAATAAAATTGAAGAGAATTTTTTATGATGGAAAATTTCCCTTGAGTGAAGTGTTCATGATCTTCAATGCGCTTTTCTCCTTTTACTAGAAGTAAGGGTCTTTGATAATAGTAAAATAGATTGGATTATCATATAATGAAGTGGTACTCTTACTAATAACCAAATAAAACTCTTCCATTAATCTTCTAAGTCACATTGATTCTTCTAAAGCTACTTTTTGATTCATCGTTTTGATTAAAGAGTTCTAGGTCTCATGTTTAAGTATTACTCCATCCATGGGATAGCACTTGCATAATTTATTTTGAAGACATAGTTTGAGTTATATTTCCTATAAATAGGATCAATAACATAGTACTAAAATAAATTTGATTGTTGGTGCAAGAATAATATATACCATAATTAATTGCACCTTTTTTAATACACATTTTTCATTTGTCAATAATCATATAATATTCCATAGAAATCTAGATGTAATACTTATTGTATAGGTAATATATAGTCTAAATATTGTAAGGTAAATCAACTAATTGCAAGGTGAGTTAGGTCTTTTTATATGGTATATTTATGATTTAATCATATACAAACCTTAATAGGTATAACAACTAGTTTGATCATATTACATTTTTTAAGTGCACGTGTTTTGAGACACTTGTAATTGGTACTAGAATTAAGGAATGAGATTTTTCACAAATAGATATATTTCTAAATTCTTATGTTTAGAGAAAATATCATTTGACTATTTATATATAGTAAAGATCCATGAATAATTTTAACCAATAGGTGAACTATCATTTTCAAGCTTTCTCACTAGAAAGTTTATTATGGAAATAGCTACACATTACAAGTAGGTGATTTATAACCAAAAAATTTAAAGTGTTTAGAAAATATATGCTCATAAAAATACAATGTAAGGTAACACTGAAGAGAAAATAAAATATAGTAGCAAAAGATGCTTTGAAAGTTTATGCAATTTCATCCTGTCTATGGATATATAAGAGTTTAATATCTAAAATCTAAGGGAAGGTATCAAGACATGTGAATTTCACACAAGATTACACCATAAATATTAATATGTAATTGTACCAAGACATTTAACAAATTCTCATGTAAGAAACTATGACGTGTAAAAAAAATTAATAATATAAACTTTGGTAATAAATTACAAATCTCATTTTTTGGATACAAAGAAACATGATACTTATTTTTATTTTATGTAATATGATGTAAGAGAGAAAAGAAGAACCATGATTTTGTATATTTAGAAGAGAACAAGGTTAATGGGAATTACCTATAGGAAACCTATCCCTCCTATGTATGACACACACAAAATTATACTCTCTCAATAATGCAAACAATATTAGGTAAAGATGAATTTCACATTGGTCAACCATCCATGGTGGAAGACATTCAATGCTCCATTAAACCATAAAATACTATATAATTTCAAAAGAATTATATCTTTGCAAAATACTTCTAGATACTATATAAATCTGTACAACCAATTAGCAAACAAGGACAAGAAAAGATATGGATGGATCTTTTATAGATAGATTTGTTATTTCCAAGATAATGCAAAGACAGGAGAGGTGTGGGTACTTCCTCTAGTAATCATTTAATGGCCTTTTACATGGTTATTTGATGATTGTGGAATATTTGTCACATGTGTTATTTCTAGGATAATGTAAAGATAGGAGAGATATGGGTACTTTCTCTAGTAATCGTCTAATGACCTTTTATATGGCCAATGATTGTGGAATATTTGTCACATGTGATTAACTCAATAATAAATTTCAATATGAAATTTAGATGGCACGTGATATAAAAGTTTAAAAGAAAACATGTACATTGACATATAAATTTTACAAAGACAAAGTTTCTAATAGTGATGTGATTTCATTTAATAGAATACATTATTGATGAGTAAAAGTAGATTTACTACTTGATTAAAAGTTCAGATAGAGTTCTTAACTAATAAAGCATGGCTAAGTTGAAAGATGGCTAATATGTGCGAGACACAATTACCATATTGAAATGTAGTTGCAAAAAAATTAAACTTAACCATTTGTTGTATTTTAGATTACTTCTATCTATGGACACTTATATCTTAGACAAGTTCTATACTCATCCATGCCATGATCCAAATAATAAGAAATATTTTTTCGCATTGTAATAAGTTGTAAATTCCCATAAAAAACAAATCATAATAGTTTAAAACCCACGTTAAAATTATTGCTAGTATTTAATAAAATTGCTTAAGTATTATTCATGAAAATGTCTATGTTATGCCTTGAAAATTAATCTAGTAACACTATAACATCTATAGGTACTAAAATAGAGAATGGGTAGAAACAAATTATGATGATCCCTGTAACATCATTAGAACCCAAACTATTTCAATGGCACAATCCTTAACGGTAATGTGGCTTTTGAGAAAGATCACGGTCTCTATATTTGTAACTAGGATCATGGTTTGAGTCTGAACATATCCAATTTAGATGCACTCACATTCACCTAAAAAAATTTAATAGCAACATAGAAGTATAAGTAAAACATGTATATTATTTGGAAGAATACTTATAAGATATATGACAAATTACATAGCATATGGGTATCATCGAAACATAAGGGATAGAGGAGTTTATTCATATGTGGTTTAAACTGCCATGGAAAAATGTTTTGAAATCATAGAATCATAAACAAAGCACACAATTTTTTTAAATGCAATCTCCATAATTAAGAATGGACATCCATTAAAGTGTGAATGATAGACATTGCACGTAAAACATGAAACTACATGTAACATTACAATCAATAAGAGAATCAAGTGTATTATAATAGCCCATGTTTAGTTCAGGCCACTAACTACAAAATTAGGACTATCTTCTATAACTCCTAAAACACATAGTTATAATGTTTTTCACATAGTTGTAACTATCCTAGCATTCAAAAAATCTATGCGATTGTTTTGGCAATTCCAAGATTCATTTTTTTCATACTTATTTTATAGTTTTATCCACTAATTAATCATAAGTAGTAGTGATTCAGTCACTTGATATAGATGTATGTAAAATATAAGGGGTAGGAAGGCACATAAATTGTTTGATAAAATGTCTCAAGGCAATTTTAAGAGACCTAAGGGAGAGGGGCCTATAGTGGGCCACCCTAATTTCACGCTTCTCAAAGTCTTTCGTGAAAATTTCAAATCACTCCCAAATTTGTACGACAACTTATTTGGCAAGTCCCCTACTTGTAAAAATTGGTTTCAAGGCCACATCATCAAATATGATGCCACATCAACATGCTTTTTGTCAAGGTATCTAAAACGGTCCAAAAAAAAGGTGAGACCAATAGTGGGTCACTAAGTCATGTATTATTAGTGCGTTGATGTGGCATCACATGATTTTTCAGCTTGTGTACTTTATGGATAAAAGTGTTTTCTAATTGGATATTAAGTGTAAGTTTATTGGATATTAAACCTACCCACTATGCAGCCCACTTAGGCCTACTTCTATACCCACCATTGGACCTCTACCCACTATGGGCCCCTTTCCCTTACTGAATAGATTTGTTGATAGTTCTTGGAGACTTTTAAATACACTTGACACATAAACATGCCAACTATTTAAAGAATGTCTTGAAGAAATTCAGTGGTGTTGGTTTTGAAATAGGCATTCATTAGAACATAAAGAATGGAGGATTCTATGATATGTTATAAGTCTATTGGCAAACCACATGTAGTGGGAAATTCCAAATGTGTGATAGCTTGAGAGAGCCACAAGATCAACAAAATTAGTGTAACCTTCTTTTTCTTAAAAATACATCAACACTAACACATTTGATGA
Organism: Sequoia sempervirens; assembly: GCA_007258455.2. Classification (NCBI taxonomy): domain Eukaryota; kingdom Viridiplantae; phylum Streptophyta; class Pinopsida; order Cupressales; family Cupressaceae; genus Sequoia; species Sequoia sempervirens. The sequence goes on from VDFB02351261.1 coordinate 25,894, forward strand.
TGTACCAGGTATATTGTCCATAGTAAAACTTTTGTTGGTGAAGGTAAGTTACTCTCTCCTGCCAACTGGTACTACAAACTGTGGCCTTCCTACCATTTATACTATGTAGGAGCCCGCTAAGCTAAAATGTTCACAGAAGGTTGAAATATGGTGCAACTACTTGTAAATTTGTGTAGCTAATATCAACATAACATAACAAGGAAACATAACATTCTAAATGTTTAAGGACTACAACTAAAGGAAGTCAATTATTTAAGTTTAAATCATAGCATGATGCTCGCCTATTTATGATAAAAGAAATGTGAAGAGAGGTGACCATACCAACTATCATGTCTTCTCCTTTGGATTCTTATATACCTTACAAATTAAATTGTATTAGAATACAATCTATTGGTATGTATTTTTTTATTTTCCAAAAGTGAATAATTTTATTTAATTGAAAAAAATCTACTTGAGACCTTTCCACTCCAAATCAAAGGATTTCAGCAATTTGTGTACTTATAAAAATGATTTTTATAGCTTAATTTTCTTTGATGTCATATTATAAATTAGGACCTTAGGTTAATAAGAATTACAAGTAAATATAAATAAATAAATAGAATTACAAGATACATAAATTAGACATATTACACAATATATACATGCAAAAAAAATAATTCAAGTAAAAACTCCATAAAGCGCCATTCTATTATAAACACTAACAAAATGGTATGTTAAAGCATAGATTGAATTTGGTTCTCACTTCAACATGGCCAATACTACCTCTTGTATATAGTGGTAGAATTAATTATTTATCTTCAAATTCCTTACTTAATGAGAGAGGACCTCTTTAAATATAGGAAGAATAGAAAAATAGTTAAAAAGGTGTTAGTCACACCTATTCAAAACTATCATTATAAATAATTATTAGATTGTGAATTATTTATAATGGTGCATTCTTTATAAAGCATATAATATGCATGAGGTTTTATAACTGTATATTAAAACAAAATATAAATGTTATAAGGGTATGACCCTTAATAACTGTAGACACTTAAAATTGTCCTGAATGATATTACACACTTGAATTTGATCACTAAAATCGTTTCATCCTAAAATTCACCTTCTTTTCAACTATTTAATTGAATAATCCTAGTTATTTAATTAAATGCATCATTCTCATCTATTAATCTAATTAATTCTATTAGGTTAATTCCCCCCTTTTCACACTAACTTTCATTATGTTTAATTGAATAATCCTAAATTACTGAATTAAGTGTCATTTGCATCCCCTTTTCATTAAATAAATTAATTATTTAATGAGCATCCTAATATTCCTCAACTTGCATAATTAAAACTTTGCTTTAATTAACTAATTACTAATTTCCCCTCACCCATCCACTTGTATGGGAATATTCCCTTGGAATATTCTCCCATTTGGCTCCAAAAAAGGGAATATTTTTTCCTAACAAACTTTGTACCAAACTCTCTAACAACTTTGAAAGTGTGTTTGTTTGAATCATTGTGAGTCATTGATTGATTCTTTGATCCATGTGATCTTGCATTCTCATCCATTGATGAGAATCCTTGATCCATGCCTTCACCCCTAATTGCATCTTGACCATTGATTGATCCATTTGATCTTGACCCTTGATTCACCATTTTCTCCTATAAATAACTCACATTTTGGAGAGAAATTGATCCACTTCCATCAAAGCAAAGTTATCCGCTAAAACAAAGAGCATATGCGCTAAAACAGAGAGCATATGTGCTAAAATATCATGTATATGCATTGAAATAGGAGGTAAATGTGTTGGTCCGGGTTGTGGATGTGCTATAATAGGGATTTGATGCACCAAAAGTCACCAGCAACGCGCTGAAGCAAACAGTGTATGCGCTACATCGGAATTCACGAACAAACCTGTTGACGAAACTTGCAAGAAAAATATTAAAAATGGGGCTAGTTCCCATAGTGGGCACCAAAATGTGAATGCTTCAGCCTAGAATTGTTCAAACATGGACAAACAAACAAATATTAGTCCTCAAACAAGCTTAAACCAAACATTCCCTATGAAATTCATTCAAGCATAAGAACAAGAAAACAACATAAAATATCAAATAAAAGCTAATGAAATCTCATTCGAATGCTCAAACCAGCATCCCATAGGGGAATTGGTGCTTCTTTGATGTGGAAAGAAGCCCTTTCCCAATTCCTTGATAAGCTTGATGATGATTGATTGATCCTTGATAAAAAATGCCAATAACCTAGCTATGGATGATGAATTCTATGCTAACTTGGATAAGAAATCTAGATGATTGTGGATTCAAATGCCTATAATGTATTTGCATGAAGTTGTGTCAACTTGTGGATGAACTTCTAGATCCTAAATCAATAGAGAAGGCCTCTATTTATAATGAAGAAGAGTTGAAGATTGAAGAATAGGATGAATGTGGGATTAAAGAAGGGACCAATGGCATTGTGCCACTTGTCAACATGCTAATGAAGGGAGGTGGAGCACATTTTGAACAATGTGCATGTTAAATGCATGTAGGTGAAATTTGAATTTGAAGAGGTGACTTGTGTAAGAGGAGGTGTAAGTGCTTTTAATGCCAAGTTGGCTCAAGGAGAGGACATGTAAGAGCCTTTAATGCCAAGTTGGAGGACAAAAGTCCTTTGGGGGGAAGAATTCAAATAAGTGGAATATTCCAAGAATATGGCATATTTGAGTGTAAATAGGATAACTAGTAAATCAAATAAATTGATTTACATGTGCAACTTGCAAAACCTAGAAGAATAGAGGATTAGTGTTAGGAGCTAAGATTAATTAACTTAGAGGAAATTAGTTAATTGTGACATTTAATTTAAATTCCTTGAATTTATTTAAATCAAATGAGAGGATATTGGAAGATTAGTATTTTAATTAATAAATTTGATTTATTCAATTAAATGAAGAACATTAGGATTTAATTAAATAAAAGTTGATTTATTTAATTGAAGGAGGAACATTAGGATTTAATTAAATAAGGTTGATTTATTTAATCAAATGAAGAACATTAGGATTTAATTAAATAAAGTTGGTTTATTTAATTAAAGGAGGAATTTTGATGAATTAATTAAATAAAGATTATTCAACTAATTGGTTAGTAAAGAAATGATCAAGGAAGAATCAAAGTTAGTTAATCAGAATTGAGTGCATGATATCGATCAAGATACTTCAAGTGTCTACATGTTGCATGTTTGAATTTTAAATTTATTCATCTTTGCATCCATTATTAGGCTTTTTCATCCATCCATAGCATAGTTTCATCCATTTTAGCTTAAGCTTTCATCAATGGAGTTCGATTAGATGCTCATTTATCCAAGGGATTTGGAAAGGTTCATTATTCCATATCAATATGACACCAATCCCATAATGGGATGAGGTTTGGAGTTCTACATTAGGTTTCTTTTATGCTTTCATGGTTTATTTCACGTTTAGTTTAATGGTTGCTTGTCTTTGAAGCTTTTGAACATTTTATTGAGATTGTAGCTTAGGTAGTTAAATATGACTTAAATCTATATGGATATGATGTATTTAGCTATTACTGTGATTACAATCACATTTTGGCACTAGAAGGAGGGCTCTACTAACTTTATTTGATGAATTTCTCTTAAGTTTTCATGAGTTGTAGGTTCTAGGGAAATAGTGATGCATTTGGAGACTACAATGATGCATTTGAATATAGCGACGCATTTGATATAGATACAATGATGCATTTAAACTATGGAAATTCCTTTTAAATATAGCAAAGATGTTATATTTTTTACTGATATCGTGATTTTGAATATGGCGACACAATCCATATAGCGACGCTATTGATGTCACTATTTTTGTGCAGAGTGATGCTATCACATTTAACCAAAGTGACACACTTAGCTTTCAGTGACATATTTGATAGCTACAACGATGCTTTTTACTCGTAAAGTAGAGATTCAAATTTTCATTTGTGCTTTAAATTTTTAGTTTCATATACTCTCTGATCTTTTACGAACATCTAGTTTTGTTTTTGTGAGGCTAAATTATTTTGCAGATTTGGAAAGGAGTAGGAAAATAGGAAATTATTTACCCCAACTTGTTGGGGTCATAAATTTCTACTTGATGCTCGGTAGCTGATTTTTAAGGAACAACACAAGTTTCAACCCTAAATTCCACTTCGAAGACCTCCGAAAACGCGATTTACTAGAACCTAGAAAATACCGATTTTTTTTTTGAAAATTTGAATTTTTGGTTTTTCTTAGTTTGTTTATTGTAAAAGTGTTTTGACACTTAGTGGATGCTATAACCCCTCATATGTTGCTTCCTTTCATGTTTTAGGACCACGAAATTTCCATTGAGTTTAAAAACTTACAATCTTAGGACAACTAGCTTTCAATTGGGCTTAAACTTCACAAATGCTTTAAGTCTTTTCAAAGTTGGTTAAAATTGAACCCATACAACCTCATTTTGTGGTATTGGTTAAAATTGAACAAAACAAACAAAAACTTCCTTTGGTGCTTGAAATGAAGTCATTTTGCAATATGGGTTAAAATGAATGAGTGTTTGGCATGCTTTCTTTGCTTGTATACACTTGTAGTGTGTATCCACTCCCCTTGTGCTTCATGCGATCTTGGGTGAAGAGAAACACTCAAGTGTATTTTCTTTTTTTAGTCACCCTAAGAACTTGATATGTATCCTCTCCCCTTGTGCTTCGTGCGATCTTGGGTGAAGATAAATAGCATTTTTCTTATAATGAGAGGGCCTATTAATGAGATACATCCCACAATGGAGAACTCATCTAAGTGACTCTCGATCTAAGAATGTTTATTGGAGGGCTATATAAAGGTTGCGAACTTGAAAAATAGTAGCTTCAATCTACAACGGGATGACATACTGTACCTAATCTAACTTCGGAGTTATGGTCCAGAAGGGAATAGTTTAATGCCTTAAGTGGCCGCAGGTGGGCATACGTCTTAGTGTTCTCAGTTTTTTTAAATTAAAAATCTTTGTGTATTAGAAAATCATGTCTTTCCAAAATTTTCTTTAAAGTGGTGCATTGGAATTTTACTTCCAAAAAGTTACTTACCAAGTCTGATTTATGGATTAGGCATAAAAGCTTAAAGAGAATAGACTCTTTTGCTTTTGATCCCTCCATAAGTTGCATGTAAACCATCCCTTTGGGGCATGAGGTAAGCCTACCAAGAAGAACATACCCACTTGATCTAGGATTTTTATTGCTTGTTGAGTCAGTTTGACACATTGCTTGGTTCCAAAACAATTTAAACAAACAGCAACATGTTCTTCAAATTTTAAACCCTTTGGACTTAGTGTGAATACCTTTGAAAAGTCCTATATTTTTGCTTGTCCCACAGGATTTTATCTTTAGAGGCCTCTAAATATTTGGACTTATATCTTAATTCACACTTTCCAAAGTCAGCATAGGGACTTATTATGGCCTTAGCTTCTTGATTTTTACATATTGGACTTTGTGGAATGAAAGTTGCTTAAATCATAGAAATTTTAGTTTGAAGTTAATTAAGACATCTTGATGTGGTAATAAATCAATCTCACTAAATCAAAGTTTAAACACCAAATTAACACACCACACATTGGGATTATCCTCAAAACACATTGACTCCTAAAGCAACAAAGTGAAACAAGGAAATTTTATTATCCAACAAACATTGAGTCAAAATTTCTATTATCAAAACATTGAGTTATTAAGGTTTTATAACTTTAAAGGTAAAGTGTTTTTCTCACCATCTTGGTCCTGTAAAAAGAAAGGTCCCTTTTAGGTTAACACGTTTTGGGTAAAACATTTCATCCATCTCACAACACATTTGACACTCCACTCCAAAAACAACTTTAGAAACTTTGGATACTTCAACATTCTAGACTTAGGCTATCCTCAAACCAATCCCCTAACTTAACTATTTGTGTGTAAATGAATCCTTTTCCAAACACTTAGTTGAGTTATTCATCATCCTTTTGAACTAGTCTATCTTAAAGGTCACAAGTCTCCTTTAGATTTATAAGTTCATTAGCACCTTTTAATCCAAGACATCAAAACATCAAACCTTTTAGTCTAAAGTGTTGTCCAAAGTTTAGAAAGTACATCCCCCATATCACTCACCCCTTTCATCATCCACTCACATCATTTGTCCAAAAAACCTTAGAGGTTCACTTTTGCAACAAGATCAAAACACAAGAGAGACATTAAGCAAAACCAAAATTTATCTACCATGAGTGACACAAACCAACAAAGCCTTGGAATAAATGAGCTTAATCATAGAGGTTTCAAAATTCCACCCTGCAATCCATACATGGGGTCATCATATCCTACAAACTATAATGACACAACAAATGTGGGTATTCCAAATCAAAAATTTAGAACATCTTGTCACATGATAGATTTAAATCAATGTCAAAACTTATCAATCTATCAACCAAATGATCAAAGCATGAGTCTTCATCAAAACAATGTTAGCTCACCAGGTCAATACATGTCAAACATGAACATACCAAATGTAAAGATATCAAATATGAACATGTCAAATCCACACTTTGTGAACTATGGGATAGAATACATTCACACCTCAAAACATCATTCAATATCCGCAACATCAACCCCATCCTCAAAATCCATACCAAAATTAACTACATTAAGGGTTTTAAAATCAATATCAAGATCAATATCTACAACATCAAATATCCCTAAATTTACTTACCAAAATAGTTGATACACTTCTCCAAAAAATGTCTCCACCTCCAAATCAATACACTCTTCTTCAAAATCATCAAAAAATTGATTTGTATCCACAATATCAACCAACACATCTCCAAAATCAAGATATTGGATATCAATATGGACAACATCAACAACAAGATCTATCCCTACAACAACAAGATCAAACACAACAAACACAAGCTTCACAAGATAACAACACTATCACCAAATGTGAATACATTCCTTTAGGGGAGCCAATTGAATAAACATTAAACATACTAGTCCATGCTAAATGCATCAATCTTCCAAAGTCATTAAATGGGGGTGAACCTAGATTCAAGTTCTCATGGTATGATGAAAATTCTTATTGTGAATACCATAGCACAAAAGGCCATGACATGTTAGATTCTATCAAACTCATGAACCTCATCCAAGACCTCATTGATTAAGGAACTATAAATATTGATGATAATGATCAAGATTCAATCTTAGATGATCATATTGACAATGTTTCTACCTCATCCAATGGGAAAATCAACATAACACAAGATTCACTTCATAATCATGATCAAAATCCCTTACCAATATCTAACAATGATCCATTCCAATAAAACATATTGACATATTTTGATCTCATGGTTGAAGAAAGACGTTGAAAAGGTTTCTACCATAATTATTGAGGACAATAATCAAGATCATCCACCAATGATCACATTGAAAAAGTTTCTACCTCATCTTATGAGAAAATCAGCACACCTCAAGATTCGCTTCATAATCATGATCAAAATCCCTCACCAATATCTAACAATGACCCATTTCAAGAAATATTAACATCAATTGATCTCGTGATTGAAGATATCAACAAGGTTTCTACCACAATTGTTGAGGATAAAATTCAAGATTCATCCGCCAATGATCATGTTGACAATCTATCTACATTACCTAATGAGTTAGATGACATACCTCAAGAATTTATTCCAAAGCATGATCAACATCTTTCAACAAAGTCTAGCAATGGTCCTTTCCAAGACATATTGACATCATTTGACCTCATGGTTTCCAATATTGAAAAAATCCTTAATTCAACACTTGATCCAAATTCACTCGAAGATCAAGAAAATATTGATCCAGTAGCCATGCATAATGAAGACAGTCAAGAACCCTTTTCAAACAATCCATTATTTGAAAGTGATCCACGTCAAGAACATGAACCAAAGCATATTGAAGATAGCACCAACAGAGTCAAGATCAAGGATCCATATCTCCAAGATACTACCATGATCTAATGGGAATTATCCAATCCATACAAGATATCATAAACAATGATCACACATATATATATATATATATGTATATACATATATATAGCACTGAATCCTCCATCCACTCATGAGATGCTTACTCCTAATGGAAACGTAGATGATCTTCATCCAAAACAAGAGTCCCTTGCTCTTGGCATTATTACACAAGAACAAGAGGTTATTGATTCCTACAATCAAGTTGAATCATCAACATTAGGATCAAATATATCCCAAATTTAGATTGAGGACATCAAGTATGAAGATATCCAACATTATCCACTCAAGGAAACAGGTTTGATTGAACATGATATTCCAAAGTCATTAGAAAAACAAAGTGAAATAATATCATTTGTAGTGGCCATTTATCAACGAATTCTTGCTAAACAAGACATCTTGAAACAAGCAGAATCAAAGCATGAAGGTAGTACTTCCACAATATTGGGGAAACTATGTCTCAAGCACACATCAACATAGGGAGCACAAAGAATCCTTATGATGGAACCAATTCCAATACTATAACTAGCCATGCCACAAATCTTCATCCACCAATCATCACATCCACAAATTGGGACCAATGTCAAAAACAAGATATGAATAAAAGCACAAATAATTCCATCAAAGAAAAAGATGTAGCGAAGTATGAAGGACAAATCAAATACAAATAGGTACCAAAGAAAAGTAAAGAAAATCATCCCTCCAAATCCCCATTAGTTAAAGAAATTGTGGGGAAAAATCAAAAAGGGAAATTTATCCATCAAAAACGCCCACAAATACAAAATCAAGCTTTTCAAGTGACATACAAAGTATATCAAGCAATTGGTCCTAATTCCATGCACACTTTCTTATCAACCCATCATTGCTCATCTTCCCAAATTTGGAGAGTCAAAGGTTCCAAACTATTAACCAATCCATCTTCTATTCCTAAACACACTCCATTATCCATTTTACCATGCATGATATCCAATTCTCACATTGACCATGTATTGGCAACAACCCTTCATAATAAGGATTTTGAAGGCACCCTATCACGATGCACACACATAGACGAGGTTAATTACGATATCAACAAGGAAGATCAGAGTTCTCAAAAGTTGCATTCAAGCACATGTATCTTAGCAAAATGACTTCTTCAAGCAGGCTATCATTGGAACATTATGACAGTGGCCTCTACATTAGTACTACTAGATGGTTCAACATGAGCATAAACTTTTAAAAAATAAAAAAATCAAGAAAATAGTAAAAATAAAAATCATACTATAGTGAAAACCACTTTGGTGGCACTTTAGACAAGTACCATGATGAAAACCTAGAAAATAGGCATCATGAGTATGATCGAGCATCTATGTGCACCATTTCAGGTGGAAGCATCTCATCCCATCCATAATAAATACCACATTCCATCCATCTTATCCATAATAAATCTAGGAACCCTTCATTATCTAATCCATTTTCATCTAATCTAACTTATCTTGATCTTAGCAAAGGTTCGGTAAGTAATTCACACTTTCTTATGGTAAACATCTTGACATGGGTTACTATCATTGATCCTATCCCAACTAGCATTATATGATCCATGAGGCATTTTCCAAAGGCACATACTTTATCCAAACATGTTATCCTATCACAAGATAATCCTTGGCATCCTTCACATACCCATCCATCAACCAATTCATTTATCCATGTATCCACCCATGTCATTCCATACATTGCTAAACACTAGGGGTAGATACTTACATCTTGAGTTAGGAATAAATCTTGAGATATATCCTATAACTTATGTGGTGATCTAAACATTTGCAAAACAAAAAATCAAATTGGTTGAATCATTTGTAAGCAAAAATCTAAATCACTAGCCCATGACACATTTTGAGGAGATGTTCCTTATCAAGCTTTATCTTTTATCAAACATCAATCCAAACAATCAATATCAATTGCATCTACCTTGCACTTCAACACCACATCAAATCATTCCAATAGATTTTGTTCCAAGCCTAACTTCAAAATATTGATCTATCTTATCCAATTAATCCATCGCCATCTTGGGATATATCATTTCCCAATCCTTGTGTTGTTCAACACTATCCTTGCATTCTTGAGCATCCTCAACAATGTTATCACTATCGATAATCTATCAATCAGATCAATCAATCCTATCTTGGTTTTCAAAAAAATCCCAAAATAGATCACTAAAACCGTCACATATCCATACACTTGTCAACATTGTGCGAAAAATCTAAAACATCCAAAACACATCACAAAATACCTAAACATGTCAAAACATCAAAAAAACAAAAATTACCTTGTCGAACTACATTGTCTCTAAGCTTGAACATATGCAACACCATCATTGATGTGGCCCTGAGATGCTTTAGGTTAGTCCTTTAGGATTCTATCATAATAAACTGACAATCCATCACATATTTATATTTCATCAATAAATGGTTACTGGTCAGAGTTAGTCGAACTACGAGGTCTTTGTATGTATAACGTAGGCAAGGCTAATCTTTTATAAGCCCCTGAGGCCCTAGGTTAGTCCCTCTTAGGTCTTGGTCAAAACTTAAAAAACACAAAAAAAATTGAAAATTGAAAAATAAAAACATTTGAAAACTTAAAAAATCAAAACATTTGAAACTTAAAAAACCCTAAATAGCCTCACATAACATGGAAAACCTAAACATTCACATAAACCAAAAAGATCAAAAATAGCCTCAAAACATTGCAAAATACCAAAAACATTAAAATATTCCAGAAAATTCCAAAATAACCCATCCCATCTCATTTCGCTTGCACTCGTAGTAAATTTACATCCATAATAAATCAATCATCACACTCACCCTTAAGTAACACAAACAGAAAACAAATACAACAATCAGCAAAAGCATAACCTTTAAACGCAATAGTCAAACTCTTGATCATTATCAAATATGTCAATCAAACCTTATATCAATGGCCTTTCAAACAACCTATCAACTTGCCACCATCCACTAACATGTCCTAGGATGCATCCTTCCTACAATGGGCATTATCTTTGGCATTCATTTTGGATACTTATCCTAAACAAAACACATTACTTAGGCAATAGATATAAATAATATTGACTGTCTGTTCATTTTGATTTTGTCTTATGATTTATCTTGTTGACCCATTCTGAGGACCTCTCGATGATGTCTAAACAATTTAGAGAGAAAGGAATGGGGCGTCGATCATTATCTTTCATTTTCTGTTCTTGTTGGATATTCTTACAAAATAATCTTGGTGAATACTTAGTTGTCTGTAGGGAGGTTGTTTTGAATAGATTGTTGACTATTGTGTATGCTTTGGTCTGAAATGTTCTAAACTTCTAAACTACATACCAATAAGGTTTATGTATGTCAAGGTGTGAGCAAGGATTATCCTATCTGTTTGCAAATTCAAAATCCACTACACTAGATACAATGCCATCTCGGTTATCAATACCTTGATGCATCATGTCTATGTGTTAGATAAAAAATAAGAAATGATGAAGTATCCTACTCCTTGAAACAAGCATACCATAAATCTCATCACCATATCTAATAAAGTCTCGAAGATTCATAGGCTTGTTGGACTTCTGAATCAATCTTGAAATCAATGGTTAATCAATGTACATCTCATTCTTCTACTTCTATCCATCTTATTCTTCTTATTCTTCTATCTTTACTAATAGTTCTATCCATGTATCAAATAGGTGTGATGTCAAAATATACATGAGGCTACCCATGGCCAATGACTGCCTATACATCATCAAATTTTTTTTACATCAAACATTTGAGCTTTCTAGTCCTCTTTGAGTTCAACTGATCTTTAACCTTTGTCACAATATCAACTTGAAAAATTAAAATTTTCGCCCGATCTCTCAAGGGGGCAGGGTACCAGCTTAATTCCTTCCACTAGGGAAATAGTGGGGCATCCAAAAAATCAAGAATTTTAAATTTTTTGATCTGAGCAACAACATTAATCCAAAAAGTGTCAGTCTTTGAACCAATATAATAGGTACCTCTCTTCAAAGAGGGGAAAAATGTAGACACTTAAAATTGTATTGAATGATATTACACACTTGAATTTGATCACTAACATCGTTTAGTCCTAAAATTCACCTTCTTTTTTACTATTTAATTGAATAATCCTAGTTATTTAGTTACATGCATCATTCTCATCTATTAATCTAATTAATTCTATTAGGTTAATTCCCCCCTTTCACACTAACTTTCATTTTGTTCAATTGAATAATGTAAATTATTTAATTTAAACACCTTATGTCCTCTCATTTAATTGAATAATCCTAAATTATTGAATTAAATGTCATTTGCATCCCCTTTTCATTAAATAAATAATTTATTTAATGAGCATCATAATATTCCTCAACTTACACAATTAAAACTTTGTTTTCATTAACTAATTACTTATTTCCCCTCACCCATCCACATGCATGGGAATATTCCCTTGGAATATTCTCCCATTTGGCTCCAAAAAAGGGAATGTTCTTTCCTAAAAACTTTATAACAAACTCTCTAACAACTTTGAAAGTGTGTTTGTTTGAATCATTATGAGCCATTGATTGATTCTTTGATCCATGTGATCTTGCACTCTCATCCATTGATGATAATGCTTGATCCATGCCTTCACCCTTGATTGCATCTTGACCATTGATTGATCCATTTGATCTTGACCCTTGATTTACCATTTTCTCCTATAAATACCTCACATTTTGGAGAGAAATGGATCCACTTCCATCAAAGCAAACTTATTTTGTACATTTGAATACTATCTTTATTCATCCTTGCATCCATTATTAAGCTTTTTCATCCATCCATAGCATAGTTTCATCCATTTTAGCTTAAGCTTGCATCAATGGAGTTCGATTAGATGCTCATTTTATCTAAGGGATCGGGAAAGGGTCATTATTCCATATTAATATGACACCAATCCCCCAATGGGATGAGGTTTGGAGTTCTAGATTAGGTTTATTTTATGCTTTCATGGTTTATTTCACATTTAGTTTAATGCTTGTTTGGTTTTGAAGCTTTTGAACATTTCATTGGGATTGTAGCTTAGGTAGTTAAATATGACTTAAATCTATATGGATCTAATGTATTTAGCTATTACTATGATTACAATCACAATAACATTATGTTCTAACAATTTCATATTGTTATGACTCTTTTTTTTTATATCGATCTATATTCTTATCAAAAATGAATCGCTTGACCACATATAAAATAGCCAACATTTTATTCTCTTAAATGGAATTGAGTAGATTCTTCCCTTTGAGTTGGCAGCTTTCAACGGTTATAAACCTACCTTGCTACATTAAAACTACACACACATCTACAATAAAGGTTTTACTAAAATATGATATAGAATAGACTACACAGTCTCTAACTTTCTCAAAGGCTCAAGTTTCTTCTTCATTTCAACAAAAAGCATCATTCTTCAAAATGGTTATTAATTATTATTTGGGCATATTTCTTCACAAACTTGCAATAATAGCTTGTAATCCTAAAAATAGCCATGAAATTTCTAAAGGGTTATGAGAAATTTAATTTCCAACATGACCTTGATTTTATTAGGATTCACCTTCACTCCTCTATATGAAACAAATTTAAGATACTCCTCTTTGTGGACTCCAAAAGCAAATCTAGGAATTTTGGCATAAAATTAATATTACTTGAGAAGTTGTTAGACTCCATATATGTGTTTGAGATTATATTTTGTTTCATTGGAGATGGTCTTATGTTTTGTTGTAGATAATATATCATTAAAATACACCAACATGAAATTCCTAAAAATTGCTTTAGTATGGAACACAAAAAACTTCAAAGTAGAGGAGGGGTATTTATAAGACCAAAAGGAATGATTGTGAATTCGTAATGACCTTCATGTGTATAAAAGTATATTTTGGAAATACCCTTATCTATGATATTATTTTAATTAATACCTAGCCTAGGATCTAATGTTTTAAAGAAAATTACTTCATGCACTCATCTAGCAAACCACTAATGACTAGTATAAAAGAACTTATATTTAATGGTAATCTTATTAAGTTTTATATCATTCAAACACATAACAAAGAAATGATAGCTTCTAGAATGCCTTATATGTTCAATTTCACTATCACTAGTGGAATTTGGCAAATATATGACTAGGTGACTAAAAAATTTAGTCACAACAACTAAAAATGATTAAATTCTACTCATTTTTTGCAACTTAGCTATAAATGAGTAAATAAATGACTAATTTGGTCATTGAATAAAAAATTATTTAGTCACAGAAATAAAAATGACTAAATAGTTGGTCATCAAATCCAAAATAGACAAAAGTTTTAAAAAACAATTTGGCCAATTATTGGCACAATGTATTCATGCGTGCAATGTATTGGTGCAATTATTCACGTTCATTGTAGATTCATTTGTCTCGTTCATTGCATATTCATTCATCTCGCTTGACCTCACCTCATTCATTAGCCTGACATGAGGCGTTTTGATCAGTTATAGAAGCTAGTTGCATGGGCGATAAGGACTTAAAGAGGATCTGGAGACTTCTAAAAAGGCGAGCAAGGGAAAGGAATTCAAAGTTTGTTGCAATGAATTTGAATTCACCGAGGCCCTCTGTAGCGAAATCGGATTTAGGGATGCCCTTTGTAGCGAATTTAGAGGTAATTCGAAACCCTCATTATATTAAACAAAAATTTGAAACACTCATTACAATCTACTGCTCTTAATAATGTTCTTCTGCTCTTAATAATGTTCTTTTACAATCTTGCCATTGTTCTAGTTCATAATGTGTTCAAGCTAAATATAACAAAATTTGGGTGTCAGTGCCAAAATAGAATTTCCTCAAACAATTTTGATACATTTTCACAACAAACTGTCCTTCTGCAAAGTAAACATGTCCTAGATTTACCCACACATCAGGCATCTAACACAAAGATGTTTCCTACAACAGCTTCTTGTACCTATGTAAAGATTTCCTTTACAATATCAAATTGACCCCTTTCAGCTGGCACAATGGCTGCCCCATTTGTAGCATAAAAATTTCTTGGTCTTTGTGCCAACAGTTTACAATGGCTGCCCCATTTGTAGCATAAACATTTTCACTACAAACACAAATTGTCCTTGAACAAATTAAACATGTGCTAGATTTACCCACACATCAGGCATCTGAACAAAGATGTTTCCTGCAGCAGCTTCTTGTACCTGTGTAAAAATTTCCTTTGCAATATCAAATTGACCCCTTTCAACTAGCACAATGGTTGCCCCATTTGCAGTATAAACATTTCTTGGTCTTTGTTCCAACACTTAAGTGGCCCCTTTTATGACATTAAGATCCTCTTGAGTTATTATTATATTTCTATTTTCCAAGAGAAAAATCCCCAAGGTCCATGGGAAATGAATGATGAGCATTTGAGTTTCAACTTGGTTTAATTTCAAAAAGGGGGCTTTACATTGTACAAGATTTGTTAATTAGCAAAATAATTTAATCCACCTATTTGGGACTATAAAATAAAAATAGATGAATTAATCTATTTTCAATTATAGGTTCTTTTAATCTAGAATTTGATAGAAAGATAAAGCATAATACATTGAAGGACATAGAAAATGTTCTAAAATAAAGACTAAAATAGGTTGCCCATAAAAAACAAGAAAGAGGAAAAATGAAAAGATAACATACAGATGATTCATTTGAGGTTTTTGATAAGATCTCATTTAACTATGTCAAATGGATTTGGAAGGGAAAAGCATATTTGATTGACTAAAATTTTGAGGTAGCTTATCCATCGTCATTGTATGCATCATCTTCTCTTGGAATCTATTTCTACAATGCACCAAGCCTAGAATTGATTGGGGATGCACTTAAGGTGGATAAAAACTCATCAAATGCTTTATGTATGCTTGGAAACATGCAACTGAAAATAGATGATTGGCTTAAAGTAAAAGAAACAATTAAAGTAGCACGCCAACTTGTCTTGGTTGATGAAGCCAAACGAAAAGTTGATGAAGAACAAAGGATTCAAATGGAAAGGAGAAAGAAAGAGGAAGAACTTCAGTGGGTGATGCAACAAGAGGAGCAATTTGAACGTGTGAAGGAATTATGGAAGAGTAAGTGTAAGGACAGAGATGATGACTATAATGAGGCTAGTTAGTCTGAGAAGAAACAAAAGAAGGAAAAGAAGAAAAGGAAGGATAAGGACCACAAGGCTTATGATTCTTATATGAAGGAACTTGATCTTTCCATGGAAGATGAGGAAAGTTATATGAGTGATAAGGAATAAAATGATGCAGAAAATTCCCAATATCTTCTTGCAGTTGTAGGTCTAGAAGACTTTGATGACGACGAGACAAATTCTCCAATTTCAACAAAATCATGAAGGATACATGCATACTCTAATTTTGAAGATGATGAACCATTGTAGAAATAGAGTCCGAGAGAAGATGATCCATATGATGATGATGTCTAGGCTTCCTGAGCTTTAACCAAACCTAGCTCCTATTTTCCAAGAGAAAAATCCCCAACGCCCATGGAAAATGAATGATGAGCATTTGAGTTTCAATAGATTCCAAGAGAAGATGATGGATACAATGATGATGGATAGGCTACCTCAAAATTTTAGTCAATCAAATATGCTTTGTACCTTCCAAATCCATTTGACATAGTTAAATGAGATCTTATAAAAAACCTCAAATTAATCATCTATATGCTATATTTTCATTTTTCCTCTTTCTTATTTTTTATGGGAAACCTATTTTAGTCTGTTGAAACTCAAATGCTCATCATTCATTTCCCATGGGTCTTGGGGATTTTTGTTTTGGAAAATAGGAGCTAGGTTTGGTTAAAGCTCAAGAAGCCTAGACATCATCATCATATGGATCATCTTCTCTTGGACTCTATTTTTGTAATGGTTCATCATCTATAGAATCAGAGTATGCATGTCTCCTTCATGATTTTGTTGAAACTAGGGAATTTGGCTCGCCATCATCAGAGCCTTCTAGACTTGTAGCTGCAAGATCTTGGGAATTTTTTTCATCATCTTGTACCTTATCACTCATATAATTTTCCTCATCTTCCATGGCAACATCAAGTTCCTCCATATAAGAATCATAAGACTTGTGGTCCTTATCCTTCTTTTTCTTATTTTCCTTATATTTCTTATTAGACTGACCAACCTCATTATCGTCATCATCCTTGTCCTTGTGCTTACTCTTCCATAATTCCTTCACACATTCAAATTGCTCCTCTTGTTGCATCACCTTCCGAAGTTCTTCCTCTTTCTTTCTCCTTTCCATCTGAATCCTTTGTTCTTCATCAGATTTTCATTTTGCTTCATCATCCAAGACTAGTTAGCGTGCTACTTTAATTGTTTCTTTTGCTTTAATCTAGTCATCTATTTTCAGCTCCATGTTGCCAAGCATATATAAAGCATTTGATGAGTTTTTATCCACCTTAAGTGCATCCCCAATCAATTCTAGGCTTGGTGCATTGTAGAATCTGATTCCAAGAGAAGTTGATGCATATAATGACGATGGATAAGCTACCTCAAAATTTTATTCAATCAAATATGCTTTGTCCCTTCCAAATCTATTTGACATAGTTAAATGAGATCTTTTCAAAAGCCCAAATGAATCATCTTTATGCTATCTTTTCATTTTTCCTCTTTCTTGTTTTTTATGGGAAACCTATTTTATTCCTTATTTTAGAATATTTTATGTGTCCTTCAATGTATTATGCTTTATCTTTCTATCAAATTCTAGATTAAAAGAACCTATAATTGAAAATAGATTAATTCATCTATTTTTCTTTTATAGTCCCAAATAGATGGATTAAATTATTCTGATGTTAAACAAATCTTGTACAATGTAATGTCCCCTTTTCAAATTGAAACAAATTTGAAACTCAAATGCTCATCATTCATTTCCCATTGGCCTTGGGGATTTTTGTTTTGGAAAATAGGATCTAGGTTTGGTTAAAGCTCAGGAAGCCTAGACATCCTCATCATATGGATCATCTTCTCTCAAACTCTACTTTTGCAATGGTTCATCATCTTCATAATTAGAGTATGCATGTCTCCTTCGTGATTTTGTTGAAACTAGAGAATTTGTCTCGCCATCATCAGAGTCTTCTAGACTTATAGCTACAAGAAGATCTTGGGCATTTTCTGCATCATCTTGGGCCTTATTGCTCATATAATTTGCCTCATCTTCCATGGAAACATCAGGTTCCTCCATATAAGAATCATAAGACTTGTGGTCCTTATCCTTCTTCTATTTATTCTTAGACTGACCAACCTCATCATCGTCATCATCCTTGTCCTTGCGCTTACTCTTCCATAATTCCTTCACATGTTCAAATTTATCCTCTTGTTGCATCACCTGCTAAAGTTATTCCTCTTGCTTTCTCCTTTCCATCTGAATCCTTCGTTCTTCATCAACTTTTCATTTTGCTTCATCAACCAAGACAAGTTGGCATGCTACTTTAATTGTTTATTTTTCTTTAAGCTAGTCATTTTTTTTTAGTTCCATGTTGCTAAGCATACTTAAAGCATTTGATGAGTTTTTATCCACCTTAAGTGCACCCCCAATCAATTCTAGGCTTAGTTGGATCTCATTCCAAGCCTAAGCCATGGTTGCAAGACATAGATTTGCATCCACATAATCAGGGAACTTGAACAATTTTGGCCTATATAAAAGATTTTATTTTTCGGTACCATGTAGTTGCTCAAACAACCTAGCAAGATTAAATAGTGTTGTGACTTTATCCCATGGTAACTCAATTGAAACACCACCTTCTTCTAGTCGATGGAAGAATTACATATCCTTAAATAGCACAAAATGTTTTGCAGAATTGGCATTGGGGCTTTTATTTATGAATTCAACCCAAATACCATTTCCTAATGCCTCCATCAAAGTTTGTTGAGCCAACTCTAGTTCATCACACTAAAAATGAAGAACCCCAATGTTGTTTAACAATACAATGGGTACTTCTTCTTTTCTCTTCTTTAGAAGAGACTTTGTTGTCTTTAGAAAATCTAAGGTTGCACTGGGGTATGTCGATATTAATAACTCACCCATCTTGATAAATGCATGGGCATCACGTGGATCTATGCGAGTTTCATTTCTTAAAATTTCCAAAGCCTTCTCCATCTACCCTTATTGAGCATATATATGGCCTACAACTTTTATGCTCTCACACTTCTTAGGGTGGACCTCCAGAACCTTTTCAAAATTTGAGAGAGAACTCTTAAGATCTCCTAGCTTCAATTGAACCTGTCCACAAAATCATGTGGCCTCTGGCTTTCCTTGACTGATACCATGTAGTAGTAGCCATTGGTGTCATAATCACCTTTACTATGATAAGATAGTTCAAGATTATAATATGAATGATATTTCATGAGAGGGTGGTTAGTTGAAACAAGAGTTGTCTCAATCAACTGTTCCACAAGAAAATGCTGCCCTGTGAAAACAAATGGTTTGCTAAATGATTCAATGCCATTGCACAATACGAGTATAATTCCAAGGCTCTACACATCTTTTCTATTCCTTCGTGAACACTAAATTTTTCACTAACTGTGAAAATCCTCCAATTAAAAAATGCACAAAATTGACCACAAAGATTTTTTCCCATTTCAAACAATAAAATTGCCAAAAAATGCATTTAAAACCTGCAAATAAAATCATGTTGATTTTTGCGCCAAAAAAAACCATTAGACCATAGCTTGTTGCTTACTATTATGCTTTGATAGATTTTTTCCAAGCATCCATAGCTTGTTTGAAAACACCTATTTTAGGCTTTTAGCCATAGCAGCAAGGCAGTGAACTATTTGATAAAATGCTTTGGTAGACATGTATGAAAAATGTGGTAGCATAGAAAAGGCAATGAACTTTGGAAAAAATGCCTCAAAGAAATGTGGTCTCATGGGTGATGGAATGCCATGATGAATGCCATGACAAGCGAATTTTTATGGATTGTCATTGAATTCCATCACTATGAGACCATATTTCTTTGAGGCATTTTTTCAACTAGTTCACTACCTTATCTATGCTATTGCTTAATATTATGCTTTGATAAAAAATTTCCAAGCATCCATAGCTTGTTTGAAAGCACTTGTTTTAGGATTTTAGCCATAGCAACAAGGTAGTGAACTATTTGATAAAATTATTTGGTAGACAATATGTATGAAAAATGTGGTAGCATAGACAAGGCAGTGAACTGTTTGAGAAAATGCCACAAAGAAATGTGGTCTCATAGAATGCCATGACAAGAAAATGCAATTGGAAGTTTCTCCTAGTTATTATTTATGCAATGTGAAGTAATTACATAACTTCTTAGGTTGACTTTGTAAAAACTATATTGTAATTGAAATTTTGTCATGTATCAACATCTAGTTATTATTTATGCAATGTGAAGTAATGCTTTGAGTTTGAAAGATGTGCAATGCAATGTAATCAGCAATGCAGATGATTATGAACAAATAATTGATACCAATTCATAATATACCCCTATATTCCAACCTAAAATACATAAAAAAATCCAATCATACATAGTATTATCAACAAATGATTGAGACCAAAATTTGAGCACCAGATTAAATTTTCTTGTCCATTGATTGCTTCAAATAGATATTACAATATAACATAAGCCTCCTTATATATGTTTCTATAAATTCCTATGATGATGATATCAAAATTTAGTCTTGGTTTCTCTTTTATAAGAGAAGCAACAAGCTTCAGATTGTTTCAAAATATGGCATCTTTTCAAAATTCATGCCTCGTCATATAAACTAAACTAAACATTAGTTTTTCTTAAAACATAAAACAAAGAAAGTAGATAACTAATGAAGTCTGCAACACTCGTAACACCATAGTCTGTTAATCTCCTTAACGCACCCATGATCACTGAAGATCTGTTCAAGGTCCTTTCTCCATATTAGTGTATCTGAATGTGCGGTTCTTCCACTGTGATATCCCCAAGGCCTATTATTCAGGGGAAGGACCCATATACCTCTACTCCCAATCGTACACTATATAATCATGTGGCCATTTGTATTCTTGAATTTTCAATATATTTTCAAGGTGAATCTTCCATCAACTGTCTAGTAATGCCCTGCCATCCACAATAAACTTAGAATATCCAACATCCAACTCTATTACTCCATCCATGATTAAGTTGAACCTGTCAAGACTCAACTCACCATCCTTTTGTATGCGAGTGATGCACTGTGGAACAATTTGGCCAAATTCACTCTTTCATTCATTGAGGTCCTTCAAGTGGTCATCATATTTCAATAGTTTTGGCACAAACCACTAATTCAGAGTATGAAAAGAATCTATTCTTATTTTGATCTTTTGGTCCTCTCCTTGCATATATTGGAATTCATCTATAACTATTTTGGCCATCTGCTATGTAGGTTTTAATGTTGTAGGACCCTCAGTACTCCTCTGTAAGATTCTGCACAAGGTTACTAATGTGTGGTGTATGGGCTGCTAGTTCTTAAAAAGGGGATCCAATATGGGTATATGTGTTTTCATCTGATCAATTGCTTGTGTCAATGAGCTATAACAATTATACACACTTTCCAACGTATCCACAATTAGCTTTATCCCATGCTCGAGGACCTTCTCTAAAACATTGCAGATTTGCTTATTCACTCCTTCCTTACCCTCATTGTTGGCTTTCTTTAACTCTTCAATCTCCTATCTAAGAATGATCACTTGTTCAATAGAAGCACTTTTTATATGAACTAGTGGAGCAGGAGGACACTGGTATAACATTATTTCCTTGTTCTGTGAGGAGCTCGCTCCTTTCAATTGTTCCTTCAACTTCACATTTTCCATGAACAATTTATTGACTTCATCATTTAAATTTTATTTTTCCTTTTCGTACTCTCCCAATCTAGCTTCATCTCCTTAATTGCAGCTTGGGAAAACATAGTTGAATGCATTGTCATGGTTGCAGTTTCTAGAGGAGATGTATCCTTTAATGTTTTCACCACAGTTGTCCCTTTCATTTCCTACACTACATCTAGTAACCTTGGTTTTTGTGTACTCTTTTGTTTGGCCCATAATGCCAAGGTTTCAATCTTAGGGTTATACCATGTGCCACTTACCCCTTCATCTAAGTCAAACTCAACAATCAACATTGGGTCCTCTCATGTTCTCACTTTATCAAGTAAAAACATTTTCTTTAATTCTATTCCAGGGACAACAAGTATATTACTTTTCAAAATCATCTATTTAGCCTCTTGTGGGATGACACCAATATTATTAATGCTTAACTCATTAAAAGTTTTGGCTACTATTTGGTCATGTTGGGATTCCTCAACTCCCATCTTATTTATTTCAATCCTCGCTTCAAACTCTCTCATTTTCATCTTAATCCAAAAGTCTTTAAATTCAAGGGTTTTAATAAATTCATCATCTTCCAAGAACTTGTGAGCTGCAACTATCTTGTCATCCTCATGAATTTCTCTTTCTCCTTGTACCTTAATATTGGCTCTAGCTTTAGGCCTATGGGCTTCAGTTTCAAGCATAGGTTGGTCCACTTCAACATCATCCTTGAAATGTATTAAAAAATTAACTACTTCTATTGTATCTCCAACCTCCTCACTTATTGCATAGGAAACAAGTGGGCTATCTCTTGTGTCTTTTGTTTTTTAGAAGGTGGTTGTTCAGGAGGTGATCCTAGAGAAGCATGACATACTGAAATAGTATCCAGAGTTGGTTATGTAATTACAATACCACTCAGCCTTTTGGGAGACAATTTGGAAAGTCTCCCCGTATCTGCTGCAGTCTTAATTAAATCATGAAACTTATCAATTGTCATATCAATCCTCTTGGAAGGATCTACTTCCTCTATGAAATAACCCAAGAAATCATTATACTTCATCTTTCTTTATTCATCAAGCATTTTCATAAGTTCCCATTTTCTCCTCCTCTCATATACCTGTTGAGGAGTGAAACAATTTTTTATTACATCTTCTTCATAATCAATCTTGTGAGTAACCATAGCCTTGGTAATGATGGAGTGTCTTACAAAATTCATGTGACCCTCATGGTCAAAAGCTCTTTCCTTTTCAGACTGTAAGAGTAACTTGATTTTAGATAATTCTGCAACTCTTCAAGTGTATCGGATCCCACTAATAGTTCCCAACATGTCAAATTGGGTAGAAATGTACCCTTCCTTTGTTTACTCATGACATCCTTTTCCATCCATAGAACCTGCCACATGAACTCTAAAAAGGTTAATCGAAGGGGGACAAACTTTGGCAGTATATGTGGCGTGTGTGGGCATCCATAAATCTTGATTATTGTGGTATCTAGTAGAAAAAACCAATCACCAAAGTTATGAGTATGGCCTTGCTTAGGTTTCAAAGCCAAAGGTCTTAACAATTGTAGCACAAGTGTGTGTAGTCTTGGTGGTTGGTGGCCAAGAAATCGCATAGTTCTGTACACAAAGTCATCATGGAATATCACATAATTTGAATTCTTACATCTGTTGTCGCATATATAACACCATAGTTGCACTGGTAGCAAATTATCCTGCTTGTCAATCTAACCCAAACACATCCTTTTGGTCCATCTATCTTTATTTTAGTATAATATTAGGTGGCACAACAAAGAATATTGCCTGAATGCTATGGGGGCTCTATTTTCCCTAACTTGCAGAAATGCTCCATGCAATGCTTTCTCAAGATATGGGGCAAAATCATATTCAGTGTTCATCTTGTGGTTTTGGATCCTCATAGCCATCATCATTAAACTAACTGGCATTCACTCTTCTACATCTATCCCAAGTACTTGAAAAAGAGCAAAGTAGGTTTTCTTGAAATAGAATTGGAAATATGAGACTTCAAATGGTTCAATACTAGAAGGGGATATAGGAATCACCCTATTGTTCACACCCCTTTTCATGCAAATGGAGGCTTCATCACTTATATGGGTTTTCCTCAATCTAGTATAATCTTCTTTACTTCTTTGCAAATCAATTTTAGTCAGGGCTTATTTGTTTAGGTCAAAACATTCAATGATGGCCGCTTTAGTCAACACAATTAATGGTGAACCATTTGGAAATCTCACAAACCTAG
This sequence comes from Sequoia sempervirens, assembly GCA_007258455.2. Classification (NCBI taxonomy): domain Eukaryota; kingdom Viridiplantae; phylum Streptophyta; class Pinopsida; order Cupressales; family Cupressaceae; genus Sequoia; species Sequoia sempervirens. The sequence goes on from VDFB02351261.1 coordinate 50,014, forward strand.
TAGCAGGATGATAAATCTGAGCCAATACTCTGATGAACTCTACATCTATAAAAACATTTGGGACAATTAACTTGGCCAAATCTAATGCCCATGGATTTGACACTAGAATCTTTCCCTCCCTTTTTTCATAGAAGTACCAGAACAATTCCCACCTGGAGATAGATATAAGGGCATCTCTACAACCATGAGCCATATCATTAAAAACTTTCTTAAATCCTCTCTCAACTGATTCAAGAAGTATATCCATGATAGACTATTGTAAAGACCTCTTTTTAACCTTAGATTCTTCCTTTTTAATTTCAACTTCTTTCTTCTTGGTTGGCTTGATGTCCTTTTTAGTTTCAGGCTCTTTATTCTTGGGCGACATGATGTTCAATCATCTTACTTCTCCTATACTTCTAAAATGTAGAATTCCAAAAAAAATTGTACTTGTAAAACTTAATTCATAATTTACTATCTTACTTCTCCTATACTTCTAAAATGCATAATTCCAAACTATCTTGTACTTGTAAAAAATAATTCACAAAATTTTTGTGCACTTACCCAACTTACGATGGTTACAAAGCTTAACCTCCTCAAACTCCCAACTCCTTGCTTGATTTTTTTTCAAATGAGTGCAAAGAGAATGTTGAATTCTTGGTTTAATGGATTCTAAGCTCAGTTATGTCAACATTAATATCAACCTTACACCAAATATTTTTCTCATAGTTTGATTTTGAACATGCACCATTGATTTTACAAGATCAAACAATTGATGTGATTCTTGCATTTAATACTGCTTTATCGCCACCACTTTCTATAACTGTCATTGGATAGAGGGGTATAAACCGCTATACCACATGCTTCTTTGCATTTCACCACAATGTAGCTAAATGCTTACCTCTATAACCCAAGCTTGACTTGTTTAACCTGCGGTACTGTGGTTTACATTAACGGTCACATATGGCTTACCACCATACCGCATGCTTTGTCACATCCTTCCATGGTATAGCGGTTCATACCACCCTACCATATGCCTTTATGATCTTCCTCTCAGGATGGTGGGCTATTCCCCGTTATACCACACCCTTCATTTTTCCTTCTCATGGTATGGCAATTTATGATGTATTTAAAAATGGCAGGTTATTCCCCGCTATACCACACCCTTCATTTTTCCTTCTCGCAGATGGAGGTTTATGATGTATTTAAATTCTCTCATACCACAAAATCACGTCCTCATCATAATACTTCTATGGTATGGTGGTAAATATCTTCATATTGTTTGTTACACAGTGCCAGCCCACCAAGGGTTCAAATTATTGCTAAGGGATCGTGATAACAGACTGTTAAGGGATTTGGAATGTTTTTAGCTAGACATGTTTTTGCTTAAGTGTATATGATGAATTTTTGGCTTTATACAGGTCTTTCAATGTTAGTCAGAACTAAAAAATTTATATAATCAATAAAAAAATGAAAAGGAATATAAGGGTCAAGGCTTGGGTCATGGAGCTCAAGGTTAATTATGATGATGGAACTAGGAAAAATTTTAAGGTTCTAACACACCTCATGATGAACTAGACTATGCTTTTCCTTCATCCTACTTGTGTTATGTTTTTATGAGTTCTTCTCTTGTGAATATATCCCTAAGGAAAAAAATTTCTGATACCTGTAATTGTAAACATCTTCTTGGTTTTTGATTGCAAATTATTTTTAATTTGTAAATTGAATTCTATTTTAAGTTTTCATTTGCAATTATCAACAGATTGGAAATTCAAATGTTATCAACTTATGAACTCAATAGTTTTTTACTTATTTAAGTTGTTGATTTATACATTATTGTTTATTTGGACTTCAGGAAATGAAGACAAGGACTATAAGGTGAAAATTAGATGATAGTGATCATAATGTTGAAATTCCAGAGACAAAATATGAGTGCGTGCGTATTGAAAAAGTGACCAGGAATAATTAAAAAAATTTGAGTCTTGGTTTGAAAAGGAAAGTTGTAAATCCTAAGTAGTATATTATTTTTTTAATAGTGTTTAATGAAATTTTATAGGCAAGAGCTTTATGTATATAAGACATAATATGATTTTTTTTGTTTTATAGGAAACAAAAAGAGTGCAAAGAAAATGTGGAGAAAGGACAAAAGGAAAGAAAATATACAGTGTCATAATCTCGTAGAAGCCAACACTTTTATGATTCAACAAATGCAATTGGTGAAAATGATAGTTGTTATGATGTGTAGCTTGGTATAGCACATGGTGATGTGCAACCTGATATAGCACATGGTGATGTGCAACCTGATATAGCACATGGTGATGTGCAACCTGATATAGCACATGGTGATGTGCAACCTGATATAGCACATGGTGATGTGCAACTTGATATAGCACATGGTGATGTGCAATGTTGTGATGATCTTTTAGGACTAAGTCTAAGAGGGATTATTGAAAAACATCAGTCAAAGGAACAACAGGTCTGCAGATGCTTTTTTTAACATTAAAGGATGTGTTTAATGATGTGGAATCTACATAGACTGGTACTAATCTACCTACTCATGGAACACTTGATGTGGCCAAGGAGCATGAAGTTCTGGTTAATGAAAGTCATGAAGAGAGACCGCTTGCATCTATTGTGCCTTAGAGTGCACCTATTGCATCTAGAACTTTTGATGGAACTAGTGGATCGACCAGAAATATTGGTAGTGGTAATTTAATATAAGATATGGATGCTTTTGTCAAAAGACAAAGATTGGGTCAATATTTGTACAGATCTATAGAGAGGAATGCAAAAGAAAAAAATTAGAAGGCAATAAGCCATTCTTGCTTGAGGTATTGAGAGATGGTGAGCCCATTGGGAAAAATGCTACAAAGTGGGCCACTAAGTTGGGTGTAAGATGTAGGGCCCATTTGGATATTTGCAAATCAAATTTTGTAGATCAGGATTCACGAGCCGTGGAAAATGTTATACAAAAAATGGAAAATTATTTTGAGACTACTACTGGACAAATCTCTAGAAAATATTACAAGCAAAGGATGAGAATTTTGATGAACAATTATAGATATAGTTGCAGAAAAAAAATCATGTTGGAAAAAAAGAGGTTCGACTCTAGTCTATCTCCCAAAGAGTGTGAGGTATTGAGAGAAAGTATGCATTCTGAAGAATATTTGGCAAAGAGTAACAGAGGCAAGAGAGTAAGAGATAATGTGAGGGCTAGATAAGGCAATTTGCATGCCAAAATGGACAAATTTGTAGTAAGTGTATGGATTTTTGGTTCAATTTACATTGTGTTATTTATTTCAATTTTTTATTGAACTAACTATATGTTGAAATTGACATTGTATTTTAGGTGGAAAACAGTAATAGAGAAGCAGTTGTAGAAGATATTGTCAATTATATGGCAGCACTAGATGCTAGTAAATCTAAGAGTAGGATGAAGTTGAAATCTAGTTCCTCAACAAATATTTCACAGCCATTTGTTCAATGCCTAGTAGGAGCCTTTGTAGATAATGTCAACTCAAATGAACTAGGGTACCAAAAGGTAATGAGTTGCATATTAGGTCTCAGTTAGCAATTTACACAGTTGGTTCATGCCATTAACCCTATAGTTTCTGCATGGAATGAGAATAAATCCATGGATTCAGATGAGGTAAGAGGCTCTATTGATCTCATTTCTTCTTTTTTGGTAGTTCTATATACAAATGCCTCTTAATATGTAGATTATTGAAATTTGAGTGTAGGAGAATCCAACCCAATTTATTTATTGTTGGAGTGATCCAAAAAATATTCTTAATAGATTATTAATTTTTGCATGATGATTAAACCACATGATGCAGAGATTATATGAAAGGACAAAAAGAAAAAGGCCCTATCAATAGAACTCTCTGCAAAGCTATACAACTTAATGTCTGCAATGATGTTGATAGTGGTTATGATGATGAACTCAATGAGCATGCACATGATATTCATAGTGGTAGTTGTGCTCAACTCGAGGCGAGTGCTATGAAACCACATGCAAGTAAGTAATATTCAAGTAAGTAATGGTTGTTTTATTATGTAAATAAGGGTAATAATTACCTATTTGATAGAAGTTGGATGTTATAATAGTAGTGAAGTGTAATTAGCTAGTATACATAGATTATGGAATTAAGGGAGAACATATAACTTACATATGGAAGCTTAGAGCTTAGTTTTAATAGAGTGTTTTATAAAAGCACATACAAAAACTGATGTGTCCCAAGACATAAGAAATTACATACAGCTGTCAAAAACAATATAATGTGTGTTTTATATTTCAATATAATGTGTTTTTTTGTTGTAGACATTTATTGATAAACTCCAAGAAGGGGATACAGTTGAGGTTTCCAATCTATGTGATGGTGCTATTGCGGGCATTGGGCGGATTCAATCACTATCTATTGTACATGGAGTCAAATTGAAAGGAACAAGAGATGAAAATGTATGCATTTTACAGGTCTCAAGTAACATACCCCTTCCTCATCCAAACAAAATAGATGGAGTTTTTTGTCTGAAAGAGAAACAAGGGACCTTCGCATGGTGGCCACTAAAATATTTGAAAAAAATCATAGAGAGTTAGCCATAAGTGTAGAAGAGAAAAATAAGGGTTAGCAATAGCAAAGTGTGGAGAGTGAAGTTGCAGATAGAGAATGTATTGAACCTGAATAAGTTCAACCGAAACAAAAATAAGAAAATATTATTTGGGTGTACATTCTATGAGTAGAATAGAGAATGTTCTATCTTACTCCACCTGTAATGTAAAAACCCTTGATTATGTTTTTCTCTTTTTGTTTTGGTTCCACTAATTCAAACTGGTGCATTATAGAAGAGGGGATATGTTGTTGTGTAAGCAATAGACATAGAGAATAGGGGTGCAAAAAAATAAGTAAATATAAAGCAGATAAAGAGGTGTAGAGAAGAGGAAAAGTTGCAAAGAGTGCAACATACATGTATGTGCAGTTGCAAATAAGTTGCAACATAGAATTGTCATCAAAATTGTAATATCTTGCATAACCAAAAAAAAGGAATTGTAACTCAATTTTCTCAGCACAACACTGAGAAACACACTTTGTAACAATACATTTTTCAAAGAAAAGACACATTTTTGTCTTGTATCTATTGTAAGAACATGTTTTCTCAATAAAATTTCAGTATTTAGCCTTCTTAATAGTCATTTCATTATGTGAAAATGAATGATTGATTATGTTTTTCTGTGTTTTTATATTTTTAAACCTCAATTAAAGCATTGTCTCATTTCCAACACTTATAGGTAGAAACCAGTGAACAAAAACAATTAAATAAACTACCAATTGACTAAATATACTACCAACTAATAGAAATATGTGTTAATAAATATGACTAAATATAATGATTATGCAATTAATAAACAATGTATCAATATGTCTATCAGTTGACAAAAAAATAATAATTAAATAAACTACCAAATTGATCAAAATGATGATTAAAATTAATGACTAAATACACTACCTATGGGCAGAAATGAGTGAATAAAAATGACTAAATAAGTGACCAGTTTAAAACATTCAATGAATAAATTAAAGACTAAATTACACACCACCAAATCAATCAAATTAACAACTACATCAACTACCAAATTGATCAATCAAATGACTAAATTAATGAGCAAGTCAATCACTTAGATGACTAAACCAATGACCAAATCGATCAATTGGGCGACTAAAGTAATGACCAAATCAATCAACCGAATGAATAAAAATGGTTTAGTCATCAATTCGATCGCATTATAAATGACTAGAAATAAACTACTACTGGTCGCACGACCATGTCCAGTCATTTACAAGTAGTTTTCAATAGTTTTTTTAGTCACATATTGTTGTTTCTGTACTAGTTTATCATGGGCAACAAGTGCCTAGAAAGCGTAATATTGGGTGGTTTACCTCAAATGAATTTTATGTCATGATCACGATTCATGTGTAGGAAATTCTATGGTCATATTTTTAGCCATAAAGTGTTCACCAAGGATAGCTTGGATATTTGGTGATGGTGGTTGTAATGTCAAAAATTACATACCATTACAATTTCATGCTATTTTTTGCACTCATTTGGTGTACATCCCCTTAGTCTTTCTTTAAGCTTATTTTTACCCTTGCATTAGCCTTTTTCCCTCCTATAGTGTGAAGGTCTTATCTTTTGTGTTCCTTGATGAGAACACACTTGTACTGAGAGGGGTGAATTATTATAAGGTATTATTTTGCTTGTTTAAAATTTAACAACCACTATAATATCAATCACGCAAGATCTAACAAATAAGAACACAAGATTTATGTGAAAACCCTTTTGAGAAAAAAACACAAAGAAAGACTGCTTGGATCTACTATCTAAATCCAACCACAAAATAAAATTCTCTTACAAAATTTGTAGGCACCAACCCACTGGAGATACTAATCCCCTCTACTAAGCACCAACTTAGCAAGAGATGCCAATCTCTTCTTTTAGGAGGCAACAACCTCCAAATAAGCAAAGTTTTACCTTTTGGATGTTGCTTATTCAATGGATGATGAAAATTTTACTTCCTTCAAAAATATGGTTGCATTAGAATGATAACACATTTTTCTCATGCACCATCTTACCTACATTTCTTCTTTTTATATCATTTCATGTATCTTCATGGAGATGACTGATTTTTCAAAGGGAAGTTATCCCCTTTCAAAGAGGCACCCCAATTAATATTTAAATGGAATGACTTGTCCCCAAACATGGGTGACATAAAATGAAACAACTTGAGTGTCAAACACATGGGTCGATCATAATAAATTAAATCATAATAGTATTTCATGAGTCAACTAGCTAATTAATTATCTTTCAACTTCAATAAAATATTTTAACATTAATTCTCCTTTAACATCAATGACAATACTTCTAACGATCTCTCCCTTTGTTATTGATGACAACCTTGCAAAGAAATAATATGTGAATACAAAAATAAAATAATTCTCCCCCTTTTCTATAAATCTCCCATTTATGTAATTTTTCCCCTTTGACATCAATGGCAAAGGGATGTTTGTTACTCTCACAAAGAATATTCATCAGCTGATCCTTTTTTGATTTTTCTTTTGAATGCATATCACCAAAGAACCTACAAAGTTGAAGGATAATATAGTGATTAGCTCCCCCAAATAATGTGCTTCTCCTTAAGAATTTAGTCGCAAGATGAAAAATATATCACTCCCAATTTATTTTTAAGATACTTAAAAGTCTCTTTTGGAAGGGGCTTCATAAAAATATTTGTGATCTATTATTTTCTGGAAATGTACTCCAACTCGACATGTTCTGCTACCTGTTCTCTTAAGAAATGATACTTGATAAGAATATGATTTTTCTTAGAGTGCATAATAGGATTCTTTGAAATATTTATTACACTAGTGATGTCAAAAAGTATTGAAATTGGATTATCATATTCTACCTTAATGTCTTTCAATATCCACTTCATCCAAAAAACTTGTGTACAACATGTCACTATTGCTATGTGTTATTCCTTTGCTATGGATAAAGAAACATAAGCCTTTTTCTTGCTTAACCAAGACACTAGATTGTTACCAAGAAATAATGCTCATCCACTTGTACTTTTCCTAACACTGCTCGCCCAATCTGCATCTGTATACATTGCTAGAGTGAAATTTTCTCAACTCTTGGATACTACAAACCAAATTCCAAAGTTCCTTTTATATATTTAAATATTATTTTGACTACTTACACATGATTTTATCTTTGTGTTTCCTGGAAACATGCTACCATGTCTATTGCTTGCATAATGTTTGGCCTTGATATTGCCACATATAGTAGGCTACCTATCATTGACTTGTGTAGTGTAGAAAAATGCACTCCTTTACATTTTCACACTATGTTTGGTTCCCTTAATTAATTGGACTTAATTAAGCCTCTAATTGGCCCAATTATGCATTTAAAATCCTAATTAATCTCATTTTCTGAAATGGAAACTTGTATTAAACAATTGCAAACATTAATTAAATTTCCTTGGAAATTAAGTGTCCTAGATTTAGGTCCTAGGACCCATTCACCCAAGGGTGAATGGGTCCTCCTTAAGATGAGGATCTCAATTTTTAATATGTTTTTGGTGGAAATTTTATGATTCAAATTCAAATTGTAATTGTCAGCCTTTGATGTTTAATTGTCAAGAAATTAGAAAATTACCTATAAATACAAGGTTTTTTTATCAATTCAAAACCTAGAAATTTTTGGGAGACTTTCACAAGAGAAAAAATTATTGTCAAAGGTGTTCAAGATCAGATTTATAAATCTTCTACATCAACATTCAATATCTCAAGCATCATGTCAAAGTTGTTTGTATCTATGAATGTTTTTCAAGCTAACATTGTGATGTAGGTTTCAAGCATTCAAGCATCAAGATCAACATTGAATCAAGCCATTTCATGCAAGATCAAGACCTTGGAGAGATGTGTTAGACTTTAGTCCTCTAAGGATCTCCATTCAAGGGTTTGGTGAGTTGCAACATAGCATTGTTCATTCATCATTCCTTCTATTCATGTTTCATTTCATTTCAAGGTTTGATTACCAAAATCGGGTTTGACCAAGACAAACCACCATTCACCAAAAACAAACAATTTTCCCCTCTCTTTGTGTTTGCAGATTTGTAGGTGAAGAAGGATTGAAGATTGATCAAAAGTGTAATCTTGCAAAGTTCTCAAAGTTGTCAAGCCAAAGAATATTACTTGTAGAATTTAATTCTGACTTTCTAATAGTGAGATCTAGAGGAATTAGGAGTGTATATCTAGGAGCAGAGGACTGTGAAATAAGATTTTGAATCCTTGTAGCAAGAACCATTCACTCTAGGGTGAATCTATCTCAGGAGGACACTCAACATCAACTTTTGGTGATTGGTACACATCAATTTACCCTTCTCAGATCTGTTGGAAGTTTGGTGTTTCTGTTTCTTTTATGCTTTAAATTGATGATCCAAGTTTCACATTGCATAATTGAGTTCATTTACTATTTTTAGTTTTTCTCCTCGAAGTGTTGTTCAAGTAGATTTTACCCTGTCTTTTCACAAGGAAATTTGTAATATCTCCAATAGGGTCAAATCACCTAGGGTTGAAATTCAATCATACTTTTGGGATCTCATTTCCTAATGACATAAGAAAAATAGGTGCATCACCCCATTTCAATAGAAAAACCCATAACCCATTTTTCTCATTTAGGGTTTTAAATTTGTATTTTGTATTATTTAAAATCTAAAAAAAAAAAATTCATATTACATTGATTTTGCATAGTACTTGCATATTAGTGTATTTTTAGTCATTCACATTCACAAAGTTGGTCAAAATTACATTTCAAAAAGTGTCACTTTGTTCATCATTTGTCACTAATTTAATTTGCATTAGGACACCTAAATTTAGAAAAAATTGTCATTGAAACCATAGTCTGCAATCTAAAACTGGGAATCCAAACATTAACTTAGAAATTCAAACTTTCATTTTTCATAATCCTGGCCTGGGACTGATTCACCCTAGGGCGAATCAATCCTTGTATAGGTGTTGTTTCAAATTTCTAGGCAGTAATTTGTCTTTGTTTGCTTTGTTTTCTTCTATTGTTAAATATGTGTTTCAGTTTCAGAAATAAAAAAAATTATGTACTTTCTTGCATTAGGTTCAATTGGTCAAAATTAAGTGCATTGTTTGAAATCAAAACTGGCATTAAAATATATCATTTTTTAAGTTTTTTCATAGCATAATTAGTAGATTATCTTGTTTCAAATTTGAAAATTGTAAAATATTTTTACATACTTGCATTGCACTTCATACTTTTGGGTGTTTATTGCATTTGCATAGTGCCTATTCTCCATTTTGGGTGCACTTAGGTTTGGTGAAACTTGTATGAGCTTCACAAACTGGGGTCATATTACCAATACTTTAGTGAGACATAGTTCAAGACTCATGCCATCCCATGCTACTACATTCATCATGGATCTTGATTTTTTCAACTCTTACACTCATAGTGTTAATACTAGTCAACCCATTATGGATCATAGATTTTATACCACATTTCACATGACCACCCTACCCACAACCAATGTGACTGATGTTGACACAATGGATGCTAATGTACCTCAAGAAAACCTAAAAAAATTGGATGAAGCCTTAGAAAAATTTCAAAACTTTATGAGTACTAAATACATTGTTGGTACTATGATTCCTATCATAGATAACATGAGGAAGATGCTTCATAATGAACAACAACTAGAAATTTTGTGTAGCTTAGCTTATATCATTAATAATAACATGATTAATAATGAGGATGATTCTATAAATACTATGGTCAACTTCATTGATGTTCAACCTTGTAAGGCCCAAACCAAAATGTCTCTTGAAATTGCTTTCTCACAAAATTAAATAATCAAACACGCACCCGATGGTCCTCTTTACATCGCCAAAAAAATCAATGACAAGCCTACTAATGGGATATTAATTGATCTCATGTGTGTAGAGATCACTAAGGAATTCTTATTTGTGCATGAAATTTATCAAGAATCTTATGAAAAATTGAAAGCATGGATCAAAACACATAATGGTTTTGCTTTCCCTACAATAGGTTTGATCACTCTTCCTTTAGAAGTTGGACTGAAACAATTGAATGTCTCAATCTCCATCATCCCATCATCAAACCAATTCTATGTGAAGCATGGTTATCCATGGCTATGCTCCATTGATGTCGTCCCATAGATAGTGCATAAATGCTTAAAGTTTCCATTTGGAAATGACATCTTTACTATGCATCATAGTGGCTTTAATCTTGTGTCTTCCTGTGGGAATTTCTCACTAGATTTCTTTTGGACCAAACCTATGGAACCTCTTAAGCCTCACGAGGACTTATTTTTTAAATCTTATCAAAATTTTAAGGAAAAGCACATAGAAAAATTATCCCTTAGCAACATGCCTCAACCCATGATTGATCCTCCTATCATTGATGAAGCCATGATTGAACCAAAATCCCTTCCAAGCAACCAAGACCAATCCATGAAAAATACTTTGTCTATTTCCTACGAAAGACCAAGAGATAACCATATAAGTCTTATTGTTCCTCCTAAGATTAAACAAGTTTATAAAGCTAAAGAGAAAGTGGTTGAACAACCTTCCATGGTTCCTTTTGTTCATCCCTTGTTGATGCAAGACATGGATGAGTTGATGAACTTCAGACAATTGAGACCCTTTGAAAAACTCCTTCTTATGTGTTCCACACTAACCTTTCACCATGTCCTATTAGGTCTACAAATGAGGTTTTAAGGGCATAATTTCTACACCTGGCCACAAATCTTCAAACCCTTGCACACACACATGCCCATCACTGTCCTAAAAAACATATCACAAGATAGAGTAGGGTTGTTTAAGAAAATGTGAGTGAACCTTGATTGTACCGAGCCCAATTAGGCCTTTTTCCCAAAGCAACCACCCTCTAAAAGGTTCAAAAATATTACAAAACACTTTGAACAGGTGTAGTAGATGTCAAAACTTAGGTTTCAACTACTTTTAGGGCCCCAAAGAAAAACATATTGATTATAAGGTGCCTACACCACTTTACTTATCAAAACTATGTAAAAAATGATGCTACAATCACTTAGGGCATCACTTAAAACCTCAAAAACCAACTACCCTTTCCCTAAGCCTTTTTCAACACCAAAAATAGACACATACCTTCCATTCCACTGAGAATCAGAGGGTTTGAACAGTGGAATGGGAAATTATTTCATTTTTTCTATCAAACCCTACTTACCCTAACTCAAACAGAGCACTTACAGAAAGATAGGGATATCTTGCTTCAAACGTTGTGTTAAGGCTTCAGACTGGATGCATTTTAAAGGTATTTCAATCCTCTATCCAACCATGTATGCTACCCTTCACAATGAGTTTGTACAACACCGTACAATTATAGAAAGTAATGAAATTACAAAGTTTTCAAGACAAAACCAGAAAATAATGATGATAAATCACTCCAAAAGATCAGGAACCTCATCCTCAAGGTTTGCAAGTACATTTATAGGTTTTCCATTTGAATTCCAATGGTCATAACCACCATTTGAATTTTTTATCCGTTCAACTCCCAACAATACAAATAATTGTCATTTTATTTACAACCACTTAACAACTTTTCAAACATTACACAAAAACCTGACTCACCGACCCAAATGTTATTTGATCTTTACAAATGGTCTTACAAGACCTTATTCAAACCAAAATTGATACCCCTATAACCTAAGACACAACATGACACCAAAAACTCCAAATTTCAGTTGGTGCTCCTACACCATACACCCAGAGAGGAAAAATTTCATCCTCCTAATGAAATAAGGTCTGCAACAATCCTTCCATGTTCTACAATGTCTTCTTTAGGGAGTCCAAGCCACTTGACCAAATGATCCCTGTATACCTTTATCCTTGTTCTCTTCACCTCTCTTGAATCTAGGATGGTCTCAAGCTGTATAGGTTGAGTAGGTGGAAGGTCCTTAATCTAGTCTTCATCTACATTCTCAAGTTCACCTGCTTCTTCTCCTGCAAAAAAAGATCCCTTATAGGGATATAAGTCAGTCACATTAAAGATAGGTGATATGACAACTCCTCTTGGGAGTTCAATTTCGTAGGAATTGTTCCCATACTTATGGACCACCTTGCAAGGCCCTATTTTCTTCATCATCAATTTTGTGTACTTCCCTTTAGGCAATCTCTCTTTTCTCAGATGTGCCAACACTAAATCACCCACCTTAAACTATACATCTTTTCTCTTCAAGTCTGCCTTCTTCTTGTACCTATCTACATTCCTCTCGAGTATCTCCTTGAATTTTTTATGTGTATCATGCATGGCCACAACATAATCCTCTCCTTGAGCACTCCTATTGTTCACCCCACTCAAATCTCTCAGCTCATAGACACCTCTAGGGTGCATCCCATACACAACTTCAAAGGGACTTTTTCCAATAGTTCAATTGACTGAATCATTATAGAAATACTCTACCTGTGGTAATATCAGATCCCAAGATTTTTTGTGCTCCTTAGTTAGACACCTCAATAAATTCCACAAAGATCTATTGACAACCTCAGTTTTCCCATCTATCTAAGGGTGATAGGCAGAACTGTAGGTCATATTGGTTCCCAATTTTCTCCACAATGTCCTCCAAAAATGGCCAATAAATTTTGAATCTCTGTTAGACACTATAGACAGTGGTAAACCATGGATTCTTACAATTTCTTTGAAGAATAAACTAGCAATATGAGAAGCATCATTGGTGGTTTTTCAAGCAATAAAGTGTGTCATTTTACTAAATCTATCTACTACAACATATATGTTGTCATACACTTTTGATGTCCTTGGAAAACCTAGGACAAAATCCATGCTTATAGCTTCCCATGGTCTGCTAGGTATTGGAAAAGGTTGGTATAAACCAACATTTGAACTTGTTCCTTAGCCCTTTGACAGATGACACAACCTTCCACAAACCTTTTGACATCCAAGTGCATCTTAGGCCAATAATAGAATCTTTTAACCTGATCCAAAGTCTTATCACAACCAAAGTTCCCTCCTAGGCTCCCACTATGCTTCTACCTAACCAAATTCTCCCTCATTGAGCACCTTGGTATACATAGTTGAGCCCCATTAAAGAGCATCCCATCTTGTAACACATAATCTGCATATTCACTATGAAATGACCCTTGTGACTATTCACAAGCAATGAAAACATCATGAAAGTCTTCATAATCCTTATACATACCTTTGAGTGAGTTTATACCCACACTTTGGAGTTGCACCTCTTGCACTAATACTGCCCTCTTGCTCAAAGCATCATCCACTTTGTTGGCTCATCCTTTCTTATGTTTTATAGTGAAGGTGTAAGCCTACAAGTACTCAACCCACTTCATGTTTCTATGATTCAATTTCTCTTGACTGTTCAGAAAACTCAAGGCATGATTGTCAGTGAACACCACAAATTCTTTAGGTAGCAAGTAGTGCCTCCATTTCTTAAGAGCTTGCACCGTAACATATAGTTCTAAGTCATAAGATGAGTATCTTTTCTTAGCCTCATTCAAATTTTCACTAAAGAATGCAATTGGTTTCCCATCTTGACTAAGCACTACCCCTATGGCAAAGCCCCTAGCATCACATTCAATAGTAAATACTTTATCAAAATCAGGAAGAGTAAGAATTGGTTGTTCTGCTGCCTTTTGCTTGAGAGACTCAAAGCTTTGATCAGCCTCCTCAGTCCATTGGAATCTTCCTTTCTTCTCCCCTTTGATGGTGTCTATCATTTGTGCAAAAATGTGACTGAAATTATTTATAAACTTCCTATAGAAGCTTTCTAACCCATGGAAACTCCTGAATTCTCCAACTGTCCTAGTGTTGGACAACTAAGAATAGCCTCAACCTTCTTAGGATCCATCTTCAATTCACCCCTCGAGATCACAAAGCCTAAATACACTAACTCTTGCTTCATCCATTCACACTTCTTGAGGTTAATCATCAACTTTTCTTCATGCAACTTTCCCAACACTCTATCCAAGTGCTCCAAGTGGTCTTCCTTTATTTTACTGAATACCAAGATGTCATCTAGGTATACTACTACAAACTTATTGATGAAATCCTTCAACACCTCATTCATGAGTCTCATGAATGTACTAGAAGCATTAGATAACCCAAAGGGATTCACCAACCATTCATAGAGGTCTTCATTAGTTTTAAAATTTGTCTTCCACTCATCACCCTCTCTAATTCTTATCTGGTGATAGCCACTTTTTAAATCTATCTTAGAAAAGTATCTTGCCCCTGCCAAATTGTTCATAAGGTCTTCCATCCTAGGTATGGGAAATCTATCCCTGATAGTTATTTTGTTGATGGCCCTTGAATTTGTATAGAGCCTCCACTGTCCATCCTTTTTAGGTGCCAAAATAGTTGGCACAACACATGGGCTAACTTTTCTTCACCAAACCCTTATCTAATAGCTCTTGCACCTGATTTTCTATCTCCTCATTTTGTTGAGGTGTCATTCAATAAGCAGTTTTATTTGGAAGATTTGCACTAGGGATTAAGTCAATATGATGAATAACATCACAAATTGGTGGAAATGTGTTTGGTAACTCATCCAATACAATGTTCTCATACTTGTCAAGCAGGACCTGCACTTCATTAGGGACTTCTTCACTATCATCTGCTGCTGCTTCAGAAATTGGATTTCCCACAATAGCATATCCACCTTCTCCCTCTTCAAGACTCTTCAAAAACTCCTCTTTCACCATCATGACACTAGGTCCCTCATGGACTGCACTTTCATCTTCTTTTAGAGGTGTGAGGGTATATGATACCCCATCTTTATCAATGACATAGATGTTTTTTTCACTCATGCTGGGCCTTTCTGTCAAACTTCCAAGGCCTGCCAAAGAGGAGGTGGCATACACCCATTGGGATGATGTCACATAGTACTTTATCCTTATATGGGACAATATTAAACTCCACCCATGATTGTTCACTTACAAGCACTTGTTGACCTTTATTAAGCCAAGAAATCTTATATGGTGTAGAATGAGGGATCCTCTTAAGTTTTAGCTTTTCTACCATTTCCAATGAGACAAGATTATCAGTAGAACCAAATCCCACTACCACCTTGCATACTTTGTCTTGTACTTTACTTGTGGTTCTGAATAAATCCTTCCTTTGTGGTGGCTCCTTGGTAGTTGGGACTTTAATTAGTGTCCTCCTCATGAGCAAACTCTCTCTCACTTCTAGACCTACATGAAATGAAGGTGAATTCACACTCTCTCCATCTTCTTCTTGGACAATTTGTGTCCTTCTCTCTCCTCCATGTGAGCTTGTGCTTTGTTTGTCAAGACATCTCCAAGCAGGGTGACCAAATTGGCCACATTGGTAGCATCTCCCAACAAAGGTATTGGATCCCCTACCTTGATTTCAAAATCTACCTCTTGTGTTTGATCTCCTTCCCCTAAATCCTCCTCTTGGTTCATTAGCTTGCTCTTTTTGTCCACTAGATTCTCCTTGTTGCTTTTGAAACTGTGATTTTCCCCCTCCAAAGTCACCTCTTCCTCTATTGTTCTTTCCTCTGCCTATTTGTTGTTGTTGTCGCTTCCTTTTTATCTTCTCCTCAACCCTCGTAGCCAATTTGAAACACTCCTCAACACTTCTAGGAGTGGATAAGCTCAACTCATCTTGTATGCTAACCCTCAAACCATTGATATACCTTGCAATTTTCTCCACTTCATCCTCATGGTGGCCTGCTCTCATGCTTAATTTATGGAATTCTTCTGTGTATGCCATCACATCCATCTCCTTCTATTTTAAATTTTTCAATCTCCTAAATTTTTTGATCTCATAGTCACCCAATAGGAATTGAGCTTTTACCTTTGATATCATTATGTCCCAAGAGTTGATCTTGGGCTTTCCCTTCTTTATCCTCTCTGCTTGAAGGTATTTCCACCAAGTCAATGTTGGTCCCTTTATCTTTGTCTTAGCCAATTTCACTTTCTAATTTTTAGGGGTCTCCTTGAAATCAAAATAGTTTTCAAGGGCGTCTATCCAATCTAATACCTCCTCACTATTCATTTTTCCACCATATATTGGAAAATCCAACTTGATGTCAATGTTGTCTCCTTTGGCAGCCTGAAGTACCTTTAGAAACTTTCTCTCATCTGGACCCAACTCTTCTTCTTGAGCTTCACCTTGAGGGGCTTCACTCTCCCCTTCATTCTCTTCCTCTTCTTGATCACTCTCCTCATTAGTGACCCTCCTTCTTAGGTTTTCTTCTAAGGCTTCTATCCTGGCCAACATGCCATCTTGATTCTCCTTTACTATCCTCACTTCCCTTGAGACTACTGTATTTCCCTTAGGAGGAATTTTATCCTCTTTCTTCTACAAAACCACTTCTGCAAGTTTGATTCCACACACAACTCTCCCAATCATAACTTGGCTCTGATACCACTTTGATGCAAGATAGGGATGAGTTGATGAACTTCATACAATTGAGACACTTTGAGAAACTCCTTGTTATGTGTTCCACACTAACCTTTCACCATGTCCTATTAGGTCTGCAAATGAGGTTTTAAGGGCATAAATTCCACACCTAGCCACAAATATTCAAACCCTTGCATAAACACATTCCCATCACTGTCTAAACAACATATCACAAGATAGAGTAGGGTTGTTTTAGAAAATGTGAGTGAACCTTGACTTTACCGAGCCCAATTAGGCCTTTTTCCCAAAGAAACCACCCTCTAAAAGATTCACCAATACAACACAACACTTTGAATAGGTGTATTAGATTTCAAAACTCAAGTTTCAATTGGTTTTAGGGCCCCAAAGCAAAACAGACTGATTATAAGGTGCCTACACCACTTTACTTATCAAAACTATGTAAAAAATGATGCCACAGTCACTTAGGGCATCACTTAAAACCTCACAAACCAACTCCCCCTGCCCTGAGCCTTTTTCAACACCAAAAAAAAATGCATACCTTTCATTCCACTGAGAATCAAAGGGTTTGAACAGTGGAATGGGAAATTATTTCATTTTTTCTATCAAACCCTACTTACCCTAACTCAAACAGAGCATTTATAGAAAAACGAGGATATCTTGCTTCAAAATTTGTTTTAAGGCTTCATACTAGATGCATTTGAAAGGTATTTCAATCCTCTATCCAACCATGTATGCTACCCTTCACAATGAGTCTGTATAGCACCATACAATTGTAGAAAATAATGAAATTGTGGAGTTTTCAACACAAAACCAGAAAATAATGATGATAAATTCACTCCAAAACATCAGGAACCTCATTCTTGAGGTTTGTGAGCACATTTATAGGTTTTCCCTTTGAATTCCAATAGTCACAACCACCATTCGAATTGGTTTTCCATTCAACTCCCAACAATACAAAAAAATGTCATTTTGTTTACAACCACTTAACAACTTTTCAAACATTACACAAAAACCTAACTCACCAACCCAAATGTTATTTGATCTTTACAAATGGTCTTACAAGACCTTATTCAAACCAAAATTGATACCCCTAGAACCTAAGACAAAACATGACACCAAAAACTCAAAATTTCAATTGGTGCTCCTGCACCACTTGTGGGAAGAAAAGAAACCTATGGTTGATAAAATTGCTCCTACACAATCACAACTTGAAAATTGTGCAAGAAAAAATATAAATGATAAAGAGTGTAAGCGTAGACGTCATGTTATTGCTCGTAAGTTAAAAGAATAAAATAAAACAAAAAATCAAGATCAAATACCAATCGAGACAAAGCATGATGATTCTCCACCCTCTCCACAACAAATACATGAAAAATCTATGGACATTTTTATTAGGCCTCCAGTTGTGATTAACTTGGATAATGATGATGAGATTGATAAGATTGATGAGGAAGTGCATAATGAGCTGAATTTATTGTTTTTCTCTTCCATGAGCTTAGATGATAATAATTGTGATGATATTCCTATAAAGAGTGACTTACCACGTGTTGAACCTAATGATACTCCTAGTACAACACTTGTTGTTGTCCCTTTGGCTAGTTTTCCTCCTTTCGCATATGATGAACAAGATTGGGATGCAGATGACCTACTATAGGTTGAATCGCATTTTACATACTAGTCTTTTTTTTAATCTTCTTTGTAATTGCATTTGTGTAATGTGATCCCTCGTACAGTGTTGCTTGGTGTATCTTTATATGTTTGTGAGCCTACTTTGGATGACCCTTGTCATTCCGTTGGTGCAAGGATACAAAGGAAGTGAACCTATTTTAACATTCTTCTATTTGTATCTAAATTCTTCTATATGTCGTAAATCATTGTCTTTTTCATTTGGTTTGTGTTTTCCTTTTGGGGATAATGCAAGGTGTTGATACATTTATGTCTCTTACATGTTGAGCCAAAAGCTTCTTCTTTTTTTTCACTCTTTATGTGTCAGTCTTCCTCTATGCTCGTTGTTCCATGATTTATTTGGTGAATGATGACGATTTCAAGCTCAATTATATCACTTTAGCAAAGACATAAAACTGAACCCAAATCTATGGATCCCTTATGTGTTATCTTAGGATTGCACATGGGGGAAACCTTCCTTTCATGGTGTAGTCTATTTTTGAAACATATTTTTTACATAGGGATTCCTAAATAAAGCTCTCATATAATGGAATTTATTGTGTTCTACTTTAAATTAATTACTCATAGCATGGTGTTTAGCAATTTGTGTGTCCCCACTCATTACTTGCTTCAAAGTGTGGTTTTCTTACTTCACATGATGAGTCTTCTTGGTGGTGACATTGGGTTTGATGTTCCTCAAGAGCATGACCTTTCTTGGAATTTAACATTCCTCTTATTGGTAATGCTACATCTTACATTCCCTAAGTTTTGAATCTTGGTGACATTGAGCATGATGTTCCCTAAGGTGGGACCTTTCATGAACTAAGCAAAACCCCTTTGACTATCCTATCCTATTGCATCTAAAACTTTTTCATGGCCACCAATCATAACACAACTTGTTTTCCAATGGATCCTTTATGTTTTCATGAGTGCCTAGCATAATGCAACTTGCTAGTCTTGTGACCATTTCTATGGCACCTTATCAAATTTATCAGGAGGTATAAATTTTGGTATGGTTGACTGATGGGAGCCTGTAGACCTGGCATGACTTCCCCATCAGCCACCTTTTTGGGGCTTACCTAGTGGACAATGAATTTCACAAGCCCGTCTGAGTATATTTTGTTTGCATAGTGGATAGCTGGTTTCCACTTGCGAACGTTGTTTTTGGACAAACAACTAAGGCTTGATCCATACCTATTGGACAAGCAGTAGAGGCTTGATCCACCCTTTCTCTTTTTGCATCAATTTTGGCATTGTATTGTTGTGTATCTTGTCTTGTTCATATATATCATACGTATATGTGTGTTCCTTTGTACTTATGTTGGTTTGCCATGGGATCTTGATCCTGGATACTTGTGCATCCTCCTTGATCTTTGTTATCCTATCTCACTAAAATTTGTACACATGGACCCCTCTTGATGCTTATTTGTATACTTTAGTGTGATTTTGAGCGTAGGGCTCATCCTCTCACTAAAGTGGGGGCTAAATGTAGTGTAAAAAATGTACTCTACATTTTTATACTATGTTTAGGTCCCTAATTTGACTTAATTCAGCCTCTAATTGGCCCAATTATGCATTTAAAAGCCTAATTAATCCCATTTTTTGAAAGGGAAACTTGTATTAAACAATTACAAACATTAATTAAATTGCCTTAGAAGTTGAGTGTCCTAGATTTAGGTCCTAGAACCCATTCGCCTTCTCCTTAAGTTGAGGATCTCAATTTTTAATATGTTTTTGGCAAAAATTTTATAATGTTACTAACAAGGTTGTTTGGGATCCTTCTAAACCAGGTCACTATATAGTAAGGTTGGGATATAGAGCATTATTGAATAGATAGGTTCACTCTAGGCCACAAAGAGCTCTGACTTTTTGTTGGAATTATGCAGTGTTACCAAAAGTAGGTTGTTTCACATGGCTAGCCCTAACAAACAATATCTTAACAAGTTCAAGGTTGGATAGTTTAGGAATATCAAATCCTTTTAATTGTGTGCTATGTGGGACAACTTTAGAAGATATAAACCATCTTTTTTTGCAATGCCATTTTACAAATTCTTGTTGGAACTTCATTCAAGCAAAGCTAAGTTGGTATGCTTCTCTTCCAGCTACACTTTGGGATCTCATATCAAGTTAGCCTCTTCTATATCAATCATCTATATTTGCAAGTCTTTGGAGAATTATTCCTTGTACAGTCTTGTGGTGTATTTGGTGGGAGTGAAATAAAAGGATATTTCGTAAGAAAATTTCAAATATTGAACAAGTGCTTCACAAATTGGAGAATTCAACATGTGAAATAAAAAAATCCTTTGTACATAATGCTAAACATGTAGGTTCAATTTTCACTGATTGGGATTCAAAGCAAATAAAGAACTGGAAAAGTTTGGTTATCCCTTTTAGGGGCAATCTACAAGTTCCTGTCATCAATAAAATTGATAGAAAGAGAGTAATATGGAAACCAACTTCAACTGATTTTTTCAAGTTAAATTTTGATGGGGCCTCTAAAGGTAACCCTAGGATATCAGGTGCAGGAGTTGTCTTGCGAAATTCAGAAGGTCTTTTAATTAGAGTAAAATCAATAAAGCTACCCTTAGGAACAAATAACATTGCAAAAGTGTAAGCTCTTTTGTTAGGATTACAAATGGCTATAAATTTGAATTGTTTAAAGCTTCATGTTGAAGGTGATTGTTTAGTAATTATCAATGCTTGTAGAGACATAAAAAGTTATAGCTGTAAAATCAATTATTTTGTAGTTCAAGTTTGGAGGTTACTTGATGTCTTGGAAAAATTTGAGATCATGCATACTTATAGAGAAGGGAACCATTTAGCAGACCATCTTGCAAATTTGGGGTGTGAACAAGATCAAGATGAAATTATTTATGAGGCAGGGCTAAACGATATTCCACAAGAACTTCAATCCATTATAAATAGGGAAATTCATATATCTAAGGTGTAATGTATCAATACCTTAGAAAGGAAAGTGTCATTTTACTATGTTGGGTGATCATGGATAAGTCAATATTGTTTTTTCAAATGGCCAAGATGACTAATTTATTGTTGCCCTTGGTTGTGGCCAATGGAAATCTTATAATGATCAATGAATAAAAGCTAATGTTTTTTGTTTCTATAGGATCATTCTATTACCATAGCATTGCTTACATTGAGATTCATTTCAAATTTTGATCTCATCTTACAAACTACTTTGTGCTTGCTCACATGGAATTTTAGATGGGGATCTGCCAATTGGTGTACTCACATCCACTTTCTAAGTCACCAAGTAGTCACATTCATTGGTTGCATCATCAACTTCTTGCTAAGTCACCAAGTAGTGACATTTGTTGGTTGCAAAAGAATATTTCATCAATTTAGTGGTACATGCAAGTGGCAATTTCTAGAGCAAGAAGTGTGTGTTGCAAAAACATGTGGTACCTCCCAGCAACGGCAATATTTTAAAAGTTGAATTTGGAGACAACGCTCTCTGAATGCATTTAATCTCTGCACAAGTTGATTCCTTTCAAATTTCCTTTTGTTAACAGATGGTGCATGAATTGAGGGTGTGATAAAATCACACATATTGTAAACATGCAAGTGGCAAAGGATTTCAAAGCTACTAAATGAAATCATTACAAGTGTGATACGTAGATTATCAAGCATATTAACTTCACACTACTTGTAATAATTATCAATATATTTTAACATACAACAAAGATCTCTTTTGTGTAACTTGATGGTGAAATTTACAATGAGCATTTGAGCTTCTTGCGTTCTGTGTAATACTCATGATGTTCTTTAGGTGCCATCATACAAAACACCCATTTTATAAGGTGTGTTGCCTTCCATTTCAAGTATTATGGTTCTTTAAAGGTGTGGGTCTTCAAGGTCTATTGCGCTTTTGGAAATGGCATCATAGGCAACTACTGGTTGAAGGGTTCTTGATAAAGGGTATCTTTTTCTTTTCTCACATTCCTTGGGAATTATTTTCTGGGTCCTCATTTTTCTTGTGCTCTAGTTTTATTCTAGTCTTCACATCTTCAATTCAGGTGGGTTCTTTTGGCTTTCACTGGGTTAATTCACCCCGACTTCGCCTTGTTGTTTGTTGTTGCATTGTGTGTTGGTCTAGGATGGAATATTTTCCCAAAAAAATCAAGATTGAGGTGCAAATTAGAGAGATAAAACTTCCATTATTTGATGAAGTAATGGAGTTTCAATTTTCAAAGGTTTTCAAGATGTTGTGCCGGAGGCTTTTGGATAGTATTAAGACTATTCTTGGCCAAGACTCCCAGATTGTTATTCCCCACTAAAGTTCTATCCATCTTTCTATTGAATGTAATGGACTTGGTCCAATCTTTTGATTTCCTCTCAATTGTGGTTCAAGAGTTAGTTTCACCTAATTACCTCAATAAGGATGAGCTCCTTTAGGTTGTTCAAGGTTACAAATTAGAGATAGGATTCCATTGGAGGTATTTTTCGAAAGTATTATCTTAGGAAGAAAGTATCATATAAAGAAGTGTATGGAGCCATCAAAAAGGTCTCCATGATGATGACCCATGGTCACTGTATAGGGTTCTCAACATCCATGCTCAAGAGCTCAGACCTCTCATGGTGGAGAAATTCAAGGAAAAATACTTTGCAGTTTCTTTTCTCCTCTCCCACCACATTTGACATGGACCCAGGGCAATGGAATTAGCTAGAGACATTTCAAACTCTCCAACATCCATTGGGTGAAGGTCATGGTGACAATGGTCTTGATCTCAACATTTGCAAGGTGGATACTTCAGCTAACACTGGCACAATGGACGTGGCCAAAGGTCAAGGAGGCAATGGTCTTGACCTCAACATCTGCATGGAGGATTCTTCACCTAACACTGGTCCAATGGAGGAATGACCAACAATTTCAAACTCTCCTTCCATCTTATGCTTAAAATGATGTATTACCTAGTTTTTTGGGTTTACATGTTTTAGGTGGTTTTCTTGTTTACATGTTTCTGTGGCAAGCCCGAATTTTACAAAATTAACAATGTATTGGGATTATTTTGTTACAAGCCTATGAATGCCACTGTCAATTGAAGGATCTTTTAGTTTTCATGTTTCAGCTTACTCAATGCTAGTACTATAATTTTGGTCTATATGCAATCCTTTATATTTCAATTATTAATATACTTCTATAGGCACTAACCTTTTATCCAAAAAAATATATATCATCCTTTGATGTTTAATTGTCAGGAAATTAGAAAATTACCTATAAATGCAAGGTCTTTTTATCAATTCAAAACCTAAAAAAAATTGGGACTTTCACAAGAGAAAAACTATTGTCAAAGGTGTTCAAGAGCAGATTTATCAGTCTTCTACATCAGCATTCAAGATCTCAATCATCATGTCAATTTTTTTTGCATCTATGCATGTTCTTTGAGCTAACTTTTTGGTGTAGGTTTCAAGAATTAAAGCATCAAGATCAACATCCAATCAAGCCATTGCATGCAAGATCAAGACCTTGGAGAGATGTGTTAGACTTCAGTCCTCTAAGGATCTCCATTCAAGGGTTTGGTGAGTTGCAACATAGCATTGTTCATTCATCATTCCTTCTATTTATGTTTCATTCCATTTCATGGTTTAATTACCAAAATGGGGTTTGACCAAGGCAAACCCCCATTCACCAAAAATAAAAAAAATTCCTTCTCTTTGTGTTTGTAGATTTACAGGTGAAGAAGGATTGAAGATTGATCAAAAGTGCAATTTTGCAAAGTTTTCAAAGTTTTCATCAAATTTGTCAAGCCATAGAATCTTACTTGCAGGATTTAATTCTGGCTTTCTAACAATGAGATATGGAGGAATCAAGAGTGCAGATCTAGGAGTAGAAGACTAGGAAATCAGATTTTGAATCCTTGTAGCAAGACCCATTCACCCTAAGGTGAATCTTTCTTAGGAGGACACTCAACAACAACTTTTGGTGATTGGTACACATCAATTTACCCTTCTCAAATCTATCAGAATTTTGTTGTTTCTATTTCTTTTATGCTTTAAATTGATGATCTAAGTTTCACATTACATAATTTTCATTTACTATTTTTAGTTCTCTCCCCAAAGTGTTGATCAGGAAGATTTTACCCCATCTTGTCATAAGGAAATTTGCAAGATCTCCAATAGGGTTGACTCACCTAGGGTCAAAATTCAATCCTACCTTTGGGATCTCATTTTTTAATGAAATAAGAAAAATAGGCGGATCACCCCATTTCAATAGAAAAACCCCTTACCTATTTTTCTTCATTTCAACATGTAAAGTGTTTGATTTGCTTCAAGAGATTCATCATCATTTCTTAATTTATATCCCGCAACCATGGGTGTGCTAACTACTATACAATATTACATTCTAAAAAATTTAAATATCTCTTTGATATAGTTTGTGAGATAAATATGTCTTTGTTCAATTGAAAAATTTGTAAACCAAGAAAGAATGACAACTTATTGAGCATAGACATCTTAAACTCCCTTTTCATATTCTTTGTAAACTCTTGGCATTTTTTTTACTACTACCTATAAAAATGATGTCATCTACATAAAGCACAAAATCAACTATTTTCCACCTTTAGTTTTGATGTAGATATTACTATCAAAAACTCTTTTGAAGCCTTGTTGTAGTAGATATTTATCAAGTCTTCAGTACCAAGCTTTGGGGGCTTTCTTTATCCCATAAACTACTTTCTTAAATTTTCACACATAATCCTTATTTTTTTATAATAAGAACCGTTTTGGTTGTTCAATGTATACCTCTTACTCTAAATTTACATTGAGAAAGGTAGAATTAACATTCATTTAATAGACTCTAAAGTTCATGAAACAAGGATATGTCAAAAATATTTTAATAGTTTCTAGTCTTGCAACAATAGCAAAATTTTCTTCAAAGTCAATACCTTCAACTTGAGCATAACTTTTACAAACTAACCTTGATTTATTTCTTATCACTTGACCATCTTCATTTAGTGTATTCCTGAAATCCCACTTGGTACCAATCACATTCTTCTCTTTTGGTCTTGGTTTGAGTTCCCGTGTCTCATTTTTTTCAATTTAATTTAGGTCTTCTTTCATAGCATCAATCCAATGCTTGTCTTCACTAGCTTCTGCAAAGTCTTTAAGCTCTATTTTAGATAGAAAGGAGAGGTTTTCTTTTTTAGATGTACTTGATAATTTTCTTCTAGTTTGTACTCCAGTATGAATTAGAATTTTTGAATGATTCTTATAGAAAAATATAGATGGTGCCTTTTTATTTTCTCATTCTAGTTCTTCTTCTTCTTCCTTACATTTTTATTCCTTTGGGTTATTATTTGCTTGTGCTTTCTCTTTTTTATTCCTTGCTTCATCCACTTTTATATTGGAAATCTCTACAATATTTTGCAATCTCATATTGTAACATTTATAATCCTTTCTCCTTGAGGAGTAACCAAGGAAGATGCCTTCATCAGATTTGGAATCAAACTTTCCCAAGTCCTCATCATCTCTTTTTATGTAGCACTTATTCCTAAAAACTTTGAAGTATTTAACTATTGTTGGTCTACCCTTCCATAATTCATAAGGTATTTTTTATTGTTTACTTTGATTTTCCCTCTATTCAAAATGAATATTGTTGTACATTAACTACTCTCCAAAACATGTCTGATAGCTTATATTCATTCAACATTGTTCTAGCCATCTCCTAAATGGTTCATTTTTTTCTTTCTACAACTCCATTCTACTATGGAGTTCTTGTAGCACAAAAATGTCTCTAATTCCATGATGCTCATAGAAATCTTTAAATTCATTTGAGGTAAATTCACCTCCTCAATCTGATCTCAAAGCCTTTTTTTTAAATTAGTTTCATTCTCAACCAAAGCTTAAAAATATTTAAACTTCCCAAATGCCTCAATTTTTTCTCTCAATAAAGTAACCCATGTTGTTCTAGAATAATCTATTGGAAATATTGCCATTGATTTCAAAAGGGCATGGACAAGATTGTTTATCATTGATGTCTTGGTGTCATTGATATCAAAGGTTGAAGAGGAAATTGTTATAGGCCAAAGGCCATAAATTGCATCAACATAAGGATGGTAAAATTGGTTGACATCATATAAAACACCTATGCAAAATTTCCAACATCATTAAAGACATGGATCAAGTGTCCAACGTAGCAATGAGATCAAAAGAAGAGTACATCAATTAATAAATATCATTGATCCTAGTAAGTGCAACAACTAATTTTATACTTAGCAATGATTCATTATTAGAAGGGTTACAATTATTATTAATATCAAATGATTCATAGAGAAGTGATTCATAAGGATATTTTATCAGTTGAATACAAGCCGACTTTGAAGAATTAAAATAAAATAATTCCTTGGTATGGCTGACTACCCCTCATATAGATGCCATTTTGATGTTAAATAAAATTGTTAAAAGGTTGGCCGACTCAATTGGGTGTAATTTTTCCTTGTGGGATGTGGTAATTAAATTAGTTGATGAGGTTGAACCCCCTCATAGAGGCACCTCACTTTAGGGATTTAATATTTAACATAAAATATTTATATTTAAAGTTTGACCGACCTCTTTGGGAGATTCACATATCTTGGGTGAAGAGGTATTTGAAGGGGCATGATGAAGGTATTTAAGAGAGTTTTTGGAGTGCATTTGAAAGCAAGAAATTATTGAATATTATTCCTATTTAGAGTAGATTTTAAGTAATTAAAATTATACGTCAAGAGCAGATTTAAAAGAAGTTTGTGAGTAGATCTAAAGGTGATTTGGAGGAGACATATAAGCTAATTTAGAGCAGACCTTTAAGGCATAATTATAGTAGTTTAAGGAAGATATAAAAGAGGTTTAAGAGCATATTTATAAAACATCATTCATAGAAGATTTATGAGAAAAAGTTGTTGAAGATTGAACAAACCTTTTGAAGTATTTTATTGCAGATTTATTTCAAAGTTATGAGTAATTTTATGAATATTTTTGAGTAGGTTGGTGAGGGGTATTAAGCCATATTTTTGAAGCATATTGAAGCAGAAATACCAAGAAGGCAAACATAATATTCATTTAGAGGTTGATTCCTCTCATTAGAATAGATTGGTGTCTCTTGTTGGGTTGGTGCTTAGTTGTGGGGATTGGTGCCTCCAGTGGGTTGGTGCCTACAAATCTTGTAAGTGGGGATTGGTGTCTCCTATGGGTTGGTGCCTACAAGTATTGTAAGATAAGTTTTATATAAGAAATATTTTATTTTGGTTTTCTCTTGTAAGGGTTTCCACATAAATCATGTGTTCTTGTGTTTTATAATTGTTAGATCTTGTGTGATTGGCATTGATATGGTTGTTAAGTTTTAAAAAAGTATAATATTTTCTTATATTGATTCACCTCCCCTCTTAGTATAAGTGTGTGCTCATTAATTAGTATCAAATCCAAGTTCCTTTGAAATAGCCTAAACTTTAGAAGGAAGATCTCAAAAGCACACATGTGGCATTCCAAGAAGGATTCTCCTCTAGCAGGGCTCCATTGTTCGATGGATCAAACTATTCTTTTTGGAGTATAAGAATGTGCACCTACTTAATGGATCTTGGATTTGATATTTGGAAATAAATAGTGGATGGGTATGTTGTTCCATCATCCCCACCAATGAATTGGGATGGGAAGAAGGCAAGAGAAAATAATGTGAAAACCATGAATGCAATCCTATGTGGATTATCAAAATCAAAGTTTGTCAAAGTGATGCATGAAAATTCCACTAAGGATATTTAGGATAAGCTTAAGAATGTCTATGAAGGAGACAATAAGGTGAAGAAAGCAAAGCTCCAAACCCATAAGAGACAATTTGAAGAAAGAATGTTATCAAAAGTTATGCTAATGTTATCAATAGTGAGAGAACCAAGAGGGAATAATTGTAACATGCCCAATGTTTTACCTAAGTTTTAACCCACATGTGAATAGTTCATATTTACCAACATAAAGCAATAAAAAATTATTCTAATTCAATAACAAGATGCACATTCGAAATAATCCCATTGCATTTATCAAGAAACATTACATATTTCCAAATGATGATTTCACATTACATAATCCCATGTAATGATAATATTTTTCCAATTACAATTCCATAAAGATAGAGATACATGAATACATACACAACTTCTAAGAACTTTTTGAAACAAAGTACAAATGGTCTAGATTTCCTTGCTAGCATACATCCTCAAATTTTGATTGCCAACTATATGAGGGAAAGTATCACTCAAGCACTTTTCTACCAACCACAAACTTACTATGGTCCCTCACACATCTACCTAACTGGTAAGATGGCCCTACCCTTCGATGAAGAGATTGGTCTAGTAACCTCATAATACTAGCCTTCTTGAGCATGGAGTTGTGTCCTACATAACTAGAGCTACCATACATTGGCTACAACCTACATGCATGACATTCCAAGCCTAGTTATGCAAACCTAACTCACAGTGAGCTAAAAAGTGTAATTAGTGGCTACTTACACTACTTTCACCAAATATTTTATATATACATACATACATATATATACAATCACTTAGTACTTCGAGCATAGCCGTATGTTCACCCACCCCTTAGCTTGATTCGGTAAATGACTACACATGACTCTTTTCAATCATAACATAATTTCAACCCAAAAGGTGATGGCATAACTAATTGATCAACTAGGTTACTCCAATCCATGGATTATCATAATCCTAGGAACAACCAAATTAACCACACATGTACACATAGTATTGCAAAGTGACATCTTCAACATAGTACTTCATGATAATATCATTTCTCATTTTTCATAATCTATGTAAGCATACATATGGTTTATGGAAACCTAGGTATTGTACTAATATGCTATGATTATCTTGTTTAGAAAACATAACCACTCAATTCCAACATAAGGAATATATATATATATATATCAACCAATAAGGTTTAACCAAAATAAGAATTCACCAAAGATCATGCAAGCTGACCAAAATAAGAAATAATCCAAGTTCATGCAAGCAAGCTCAACATAACATATAATCCATCTTTTCTTAAAATACTTGCATTCATAAACATATACCATTTCAACACAAAAAGAATAGAGAAGTAAAATGAGCATGCCTAGAATTATAGCTCCCAACAAAGATACTACTTCCTAAGCTTAATTACCATAGTCACACTTGTTACTCCTATGATCAACCTATCTCCAATCCCAACCTTTCTTAAGACTCTCAACAAACTGCAAACTCACAAATCAATCCCTATTTTCTTACTAATACATTCAACAACCTAGTTGCACATAAAACTACAACAATGAACTTCAAAAGAATGATTGAAAGATAACGAATGAATGACCAAAAGGTAAAGAATTTTCCTCTACTTATACTAAAATTTGGGAAACTTATTGCTATAAACAATCTCTACAATCCGCCACCTTTTCTCTTCCAACTGCCACCACTTAACAACAAAAACCAACTTCTCCTCTAAATAAGTCGACTAATCCAAATGTAG
Source organism: Sequoia sempervirens (assembly GCA_007258455.2). Taxonomy (NCBI): domain Eukaryota; kingdom Viridiplantae; phylum Streptophyta; class Pinopsida; order Cupressales; family Cupressaceae; genus Sequoia; species Sequoia sempervirens. Next base: position 80,158 of record VDFB02351261.1, read on the forward strand.
TGAAATGTAGCTACTCAAATAGTTGATATGCAAATACATATACAATCCCTATATTTTTCGTCTCTCTAATATGATTGAGTCTCCCTTTTTAATTGACAACAACTACTCTTTTATTGGGTCAAACACAAAAAAATTTACCTATAGATTTATTATTGGCATTGTGGCCACCACATCAAGTTGACTTCTTCCTTAGCTTCAACCAGCTCATGGATTTTGACAAAGTCATATATTCTTATTTAGTTGTGTGTGGCTTTTCAGTGCAACACTTTGACTTCTATTTGCTTTATACTTTATACTATGGCACAATATATTACATAATACATGCTCTTTATTGTTGTGTGTTGGTTTTAATATAATCAACAACTTTACAATTAAATGCATCCCCTTACTTTTGCATAGCATAGATTTTAAGCACTTCTCATACTTTATTAAATACCATTCACTTTGTAAATAATACATCATATACTATGTGCCACATACTATGCTCTTTTATTTACATTTAAACATCCTCACATATGCACAACATATGGTTTATACTTGCTAGCTTTATACAATCCATTCACCATTTATATGGTTTGTATTATATATGCACTAAGTTTACTTTATAACATTTCAAATATATATATACATTATATATATATTAATATATATATGTTATAATGCCATAATTATAATATATGTGTTAATATATATATGCATATTAAAATCATTGGTTGGTATTTAAATATATTAATAAATATTATATATATGTATTTATATATGAATACATTAACGTACCCATACATATTCATATATATATATATATATGTGTGTGTGTGTGTGTTATATACATATATCATTATTTTAATATCCATAACACATTTATATATCCATCGATTAGTATATATACAAAATGTATAGATATATATGTCATACATGTCCAATTGACATTCTCATGCATATGAGTATGTGTAAGTATTCCTACCTATGTATATGTATGTATGTATATACTCATTGATTAATTTATAAATATAAATACATGAAGAACTTATACTCAATACAAAGATTTAGTCACATAATCCAAACTAAAAAACAATCAAGAAATTAAAGACTAAACCAAAATCAATACAAATCATCCCCAAGATATGACTGAAGGTTTACTTACCAATTCTTGAACTAACTTGACTCAACTTGACCAAACTAGGATGTGAGTGTGTGATAGCTCAAATAGGAACATTAAGGGTTACCAAACCAAGATATTCTCTTGAGTGATACTCCCCCACTCTTTTGGAGGCTCAATTATTTTCCTACATCCAACATAGTGCATCACAATAGAACTTAGTTGATAACATTACATTCATATGTATCTTATGTTTTCATCTTCAAAACATTTAAAGTGTCATATTACATTTGCACATTCATTTTCACATTTTCCATCAAAATATACAAAATACAATCATGTATTACAACATTTTAACTCATCAAAGTAATAGTAAATCACCCACATAAAAATAATCATCACAAAAGCTCTAAGCTCTAGGAGTGCTCCTTTTTTTTTCAAATTTCTGAGTTTCTGCATTCCTTGATTCGGCCTAGCAGGGGCCCCATCAGGGCTCCCCCACCTATGCACTTTGCTCCTTCCCAGGTAGCCACTTCCTCTCTTTCATCTTTTGGGGGATCTAAAAAAATGCCTAGTGCATCGCCTGCTCCAAATCTTGGGGGTAAGGATGGGCCTGTTTCAAATTCTGAGGGAAAGGATGCCTTTTTGGATGGTAAGGACCTTGTGTCCTATGTAGATAAGCTTGTGGGAGGGAAGGTTTTGACAAAGGCACCCCAGGAGTCCTTGTATGCTTTTTGCACTATAGAGGGGGATGAAGTGGATGTCCGAGATGTAATCCTAAATGATGCAATTGAGGGTCTAAAGTTGTCCTTAGTTGGAAAATTCTTTGTTGCCCGCCCTAATATTGACCAGGTATGTAAGTGGGCCATTGAAACTTGGAATCTCAAGGGCAGTGTCTATGTCAGTGCTATGTCTAAAGGTTTATTTTTATTCACTTTTGTTATCCCTAAGGATATGATAAATGTCCTTATGAGAGGCCCCTAGGATTTTGATAGAAGCTTTAAGAATATTTTTTCCCTATGTAAGTGGAAACAAGGATTTGATGCCTCTATGGACCTAGGTAAAGTAGCCCCAACTTGAGTTAGGCTCCCTGGTTTACCTTTGGAATTTTGGCACCAAAATGTTTTTAAAGGTATTGCTAATTCGTTTGGCACCTTGGTTACGGTGGATAAAGTAACTTTTCTTAAGTTTCATTTGGTATATGCTAGAATGTGTGTGAATTTGGTTGTTAATACAATTCTTCCCACCTCTATGACTTTAAAATCAAAATTTGGTAGATGGGTTCAGCTGTTGGAATATGAAAAGGATTTGGTATTTTTCAAGGGTGTAATAAGTTTGGTCATTTATAGGATGGTTGTAAAGAAACCCCTCTTAAACCTAAAAAAAACACATTTTGGAGTCTTAGTGAGCTCCCCATTGAAAAATTTGGCTCCAATGAACCTTATAAAGGAGCCTACTACACCAAGTTCTAACTCGGCTTTGCTATTTCCTGATAAGGTGGTGGAGCCTTCTAAAATTATGAATGAAGATGAGGGTCAATCTTTGAACGTGTGTGCACTCATTGAAAACTATGAAAAGGTCATTTCTGAGGGTGTTGTTGCTAGGTTCACCTCCTCACCCTCTTTGGAAAAATACCTCAAACCACAAAATGGTAATGAAAAGTTGGATAAATTGCAAAAATCATCACAAGAAATGGAGGGAGTTGATTTTAAAATTTAGGAACCACAAAAGGAAACCCTAGAGGAAGTTGAGATAGAAATATAGTTGTAAAGGTTTTTGACTTCCTCCCCTGAGCTCCCTCTAGTAGTTCTAGGATTGGCAGATGGTCAAATGCCAGAAAATAAACAAGAAAAGGAAAGTAATGATGAAGTTAAGAAAAGTATGTTGAATCCCTGCTCTCCCCAAAAAGAGGGTGTTGTGGATGAGGATTGGATAAATACAAAATCAAGGAAGAAGAAGAAACCAGTTGTGGGAGGAAACAACAAAGTGAGAAGATCTCTCTCAAAAGATTCGAGGAACAAAGATACAGCTAGAGATGTGGTTGTTGGAAAACAAAGAACTCTTGACTCCTTGGCTGGGAGTAAATCTAGAAAGAAGTAGGGGGATATCTTCTCCCATTCTTTAGTAGTATCAAGGTGATACTGATTCTCCTTTTTGCTCTTATGTGTCTTTTGTATTGGAATGTGAGGGGACTTAATGGCTTCTATAAACAACATTTGTTGAAAGCTTGTTTGGATGATGTGAAACCGAATGTTCTCTTAATACAGGAAACTAAAATGAAAAGAGAGAATTTTAAAAAGGTTATTAAGTGGCTCTAGCCTAGTGCTAATTTTGAAGTAAGTGATGTTGAGGGAGCCTTGAGGGGGATTGCGACTTGTTGGAACCCTACTAGGCTTGTTGGAAGGCTAAATTTTTGCAATAAGAATTGCCTTATAGTCTCTATGGAAGATATTATTACTTCGGTCAAGTGGAATATGGTTAATATTTATAGTCCTAACTCACGAATGGATAGGCTTGACCTATGGAACTTGCTTGAGGGTATCATTATCAATAGAAAGGAAAAGTTTTAGATGTTAGGAGGGGATTTTAATTCCCCTTTGTATCCTTCAAAAAAGAGTGGAGGTCTTATTGATTTCTCTGATAGCATGATGGACTTATTGGGATTCCTTAACTTTGTGGGGCTAATGGAAATTCCTTTGAATGGATCTCTTTTTACGTGGACTAATAGGAGACAGGGTAATAATTTAATCCAAGTTAATCTAGATAGATTTATTGTTTTCTCCAATTGGAAAATTTTGCAAAATCTCACTCTTACAGCTCTCCCTAGAACAGGGTCATATCATAGTGCTCTCATCCTTGGGTGGGAAGAAAAAATTGTTAAAGGACCCTTTCCTTTTAGATACGAAATCATGTGGTCTCTTCATCTAGACTTCAAATCCCTAGTTGAAGAATGGTGGAAGGATCCTTGTGATGGTACCCCCATGTATTGCTTAGCATAGAAGCTATCAAAGAGAATGTTAAAGGTTGGAAAAAGTATTCGTTTGGGAATTTTTACCACCAAAAAAGAATTAAGATTAAAACTTAAGGAGATTCAGGATCTGATGGAATTGGGAATTATGGATGATGAGACCTATAATCAAGAAATGGAGCTTAGGTATCAATGGTATAAAATAAATAAAAAGGAAGAGATTTTCTGGAAACAAAAATCAAGAATTCAATGCTTGAGGGAAGGGGATAGAAATACAAAGTTTTTTCATCAGTCTACCTTAAAAAATAGATGTAGAAATACGATTAGATTTCTAGATACCCTTAATGGGGAAAGACTTGACAGGGAGGAGGACATTACAAAGGAGGTTGTCTCCTCAAATTTTTCTGAATTGCCTATGGTGGATAATTTTGAGTTGGAGGACTTTCTGCAGGTGATTCCAAATGTCATCACAAAACGGGATTTAAAAGAAATGGCTAAAGTTGTTTCTATGAATGAAGTTAAGGAGGTGATTTTCTCCTTTGGTTCTTTTAAAGTGTCAAGGCTAGATGGCTTTCCTCCAAGATTTTTCTAGGATTATTGGGATATTGTCTCCTCTAACCTATTCAATGTGGTTAGGGATTTCTTAAGATTGGGAAGGATTTTAAATCAGATGAACACCAACTTTATTGTGCTTATCCCTAAGACAAATGAGGCTTCTTCTATGAATTACTATAGACCTATTATTTTGTGTAACACCACTTATAAGATATGTTCTACGATAATGGTTAATAGACTGATATTAGTATTGAATAAGATGATTGATGTTAACCAGAAGGGGTTTGTTTAGGGAAGACAAATTTTGGATGAAGCTATTTATACTCATAAGGTGATACATTCTATGGACCTTAGTTAAAAACAAGGTATGGATTTGAAATTAGATATTTCTAAAGCTTGTGATTAGGTCTCTTAGAATTTCCTATTTGTTGTTCTGGAAAAATTTGGATTCAAAGGAAAATTTCTCAACTTAATTAGATATTGTGTTACTACTCCTAAGTATTCAGTCTTGATTAATGGGGTTCTACAAGGCTTCTTCTCTTGTGATCGTGGTTTGAGACAAGGCGAACTGTTGTCTCCTTACCTGTTTGTCATTATTGTTGAAGCTTTGGGCCATAATATTCAAAAATAGCTTTCAAATAAAGAATTGAAAGGATTTTGTGCTACTTAATCCCTCCCCCCTACTTCTCATCAACAATTTGTTGATGGCACTATCCTCCTTGTGGAGGCTTCTATCCTAGAAGTGAGACAATGGAAAGAGGCTGAGAAATAAGCTAGAGTTTCTAGTCAATTTATCAATTACCAGAAAAGTAAAATCTACTTTTTTAATACCAGTCAGATTGTAAAAGATAAAGTTATAAATGTTATAGGTTGCTAGGAAGCTGAACTTCCAACTACCTACCTTGGCTTACCTTTAATATCAAGAAAACCTAACATGAATTACTAGAATTATATTGTGGAAAAGATTCAAAAGAAGCTGGTTGGATGGAAGGGAAAGTTGCTCAGTTTTGTTGGGAAAGTTCAGCTCTTTAAAGTTTCCTTACAAAACATACTAGTCTATTATCTCTCTCTCTTTATCATTCATGCCTATATTACTGAGAAAATTGAAATGATTCAAAGTAAATCTTATGGTCGCATGTGGAAGAGAGGAAAAGAATGGTGCTTGTTAGATGGGAAACTGTCTGCACTCTGAAGAGGGATGGCGGATTGGGTATAAGAAGGATAAAAATGTTCAATAAAGATCTTGTGGAAAAAATGGGATGGTTTCTTCTAGAAGGGGAGAAGGATTGGGTATAGATTCTATGGGCCAAGTACTTGGGAAATAAGGATGTGTGTTGTTTCATTAAGAAAAAGGATCTCCCATATGGTTTAGTTTTTTGGAATAACCTATTAAATATTAGAGGCACTCTAACAAAAGGAGTGAAATTAAGAATTGGAAATGGCCTCAGAATTGACTTCTAGGAGGATGCTTGGACTACCTATGCTCCCTCGTCTACTAGTGACAACCTCTAGCAAATCAGAAACAAATTGAATAGAAATATTGGAAAGGTCTTTAATTATTTAAATTGGGAAGGTTTGAGACCTAAGTAGATTGACTTTAGGAACTATTTGAATAATGGTGTTCTTAGGGGTGGTAGACAACTAAATTGGGATGCTACTTTGGATTCCCTCTTGCGACAGATTGGTGATCTTGATCGTTTCTCAATAAATAGGGATGATGAGAAGATCTGGACAAAAAATGCTTCTAGGAGATTTTCAGTTAAATCTATTTACGAGATTATGGAATCTCAAATATTCCAAACAAGGGTTTTTAACTAGAAAATGGTGTGGAGCAAGAATATAATTCCCAAGATTAATTTTTTTTGGTGGAAAGTGATGCATGGAAAGATACTCACAATTGACAATCTTAAGAAAAAGGGATGGTATCTAGTAAATAAGTTCTACCTTTGTAATGAAGAGGAAGAAACCATCATGCACCTGTTGTTTCAATGTCCTTATGCTCAAGAAGTTTGGGCCTTTTTCTTAAAGAATCTAATGATTGATTGGGTCATCCCTCCTTCGGTAAAGATGTTTACTAATTTTTGGAGTATATGCCCCTATTCTCACAATATTATTATTGACCTTTGGAGACAAGTTCCCTATTCCTCACCTAGGGTTTGTGGAAAGAGAAGGACAATATATTTTTTAGAGATGCAACTAAAAGTAGTAAAGAGCTATGTATGTCTATCAAGAAATAGATTCAAGAAAATATTGAAAGTTGTAAGTATGCTCTATCAAAGAAAAGGCCATCATATCAAGAGATGAGAATCAAGAAACAATGAGGAATATCTCATGATCTTAACAATGTTAATTGGGCTAAACATCTAATTAGAAAGAGCACCATTTGGATTCCCCCAGACCCAGGGTGGATTAATGTAATTTTGATGGGTGCTCTAAGGAGAATCCAAGACTGGCAGGGTCAAGTGGAATTGTTAGAAATCATCAAGGAATCTATGTGGTTGGATACAATAAGGTCTTGGGAACAACAACAAATAATTTGGCTAAGGCTTTACATAGTGTGGGTAGGAATATGTTACATAAAAGATAATGGCTACACCAAAGTGATTGTGGAGGGCGACTCCAAGTTAATAATTGATTATTTAAACAATAAGGTTGATGTTCCTTGGGAGCTAAAAGATATATTGGACAACTGCAAATATATGATACAATATTTTCAAAATTACAAGATAAGCCATATTTATAGGGAAGGCAACAGGGCTACCGATGCTATGGCGAATTTTGGTTTAAGATAGGTGGATTTGAAATATTGGGACTCTACCAATTTTTCAAATTAAATTAAAGAAATATTATCTAAGGATAGATTGGGGGATTTAATTCATCATAGACAAAATGATGCTAATTAAAATCAGGGGTTGGCAAGGTTGTCCAACTGTCATGTTTATTGTCATCTTTCTTATGTGGAAATTGGGTGAGTTGATAAGATGAAATAGGAGGTACTTAATTAAAGGCATTCGTACGCTAAATCTCAAAGAGTTAAAAAGAAAGGGGAGGAAAGGATAGATTTGTTTGAAAACCTCGTGTGATAATGAGGAAGAAGTGAAAATGGGTATGGTGATTATCACTCATATATCTAAAAATCTTGCAAAAGATTTGGGAAAGGACCTTTTGACATGTGTTATAGTTGATGTGAAGGTGGGTAATAAAAAAAGAGTAATCATGACTCAAAAAGGTGGAAGAGTTGTCATTTCTTTTAATGGAAAGCTTTGAAAATATTGGAATAGGCTTTGTATACAAATTGCCAAAAGGTTTGAGTCATTGCTCTTACAAATAAAAAGCCACCAAGTCGCTATCAAAACCAAAAATTTTGAATTACCAGTTGCTTTTGTGGTGGACGAGGGAAGCATAAGTGTGAAATATTTACTCCTTCCTAAGGATTATTCAATAAAATAAAACACCATGGGAGGCCCTAGAAAGAGGATGGAGTCGAGTAAATACGACTCTTTGAAAAAGAAGGTGGAACTATGGGTCTTGTTTGAATGGGATAGGTTTACGCCATACTTTCCAGCCATGGAAGGTTATAGTGAACAACTCAACTACACGTTTACGAATAATTGGAAAGATGGGGAGGTTGAGTTGGGTGGCCTTTGCTTTACTGTTCATGCTAAGCTCATAGCTAAAGCGACGGGGCTTGCGTATGAAGGGAAGAAGATTGCCAAGGTAAGCACCAGAAACTATCAAACCTATATTGATAAGTTTTTTGAAGCAAAAGAAAAGGCCCAAAGATTTCTGAATGGCTATTCTAGGGTTTTTCTTATGCCCCCTTACCATAATGTTTGCTTCTTTGTCATGAAATACTTTACGTTAGAAGGTCGTTTTCAGTCAGTCATGGTTATGATTTCCCCATTCTAAACCATATTAGACACTTGGAGAAAATAAATTTACTCTTTCTCCTCCACTCCTTCGTAAGCCAAAGCCTTGCCAATGGTACTAACCATCCTTTACACTAGGGTTTGATTTGTGCCATATGTAAGTACGTTTTAGCTACCACCCCACAAAGAAATGTTTTCCATAATTTGATTGAAAATCCTACTCCCAAGAATTCAATAAAAATTGAGCTAATTAAAAGTTGACCCCACTCCCTGATCAAAGATCCTGCTAAGGCCTCTCTTAATGTTGTGGACCCTGCTTGGTCGACTCTCCTTAAAATTACCCCTAAAAATTGAAGTGTTTCCCCCTCACTCCTATTGTAAACAAGAAGAGAAAATTGTTGATTCGCAAATTGGGTGTTGACCCTAATACTATAACAATACTGGATGATAACGATAACAACCTTGAATGTGGGTCCACCACCCTGGTGGGTCGAAGATCTACTCACCTTGCTTTGGTTGCATCCAAGGGGTATAATAACAGTAAAAAAACAAAAATTTCAAAGGAAAAGAATTTGGAAGAGTCTCTGGATAAAAAGGGGAAGAAGGTGTCCAGGGAGTAAAATGATTCCTCCTCGAAAGAATGTGTTGGACAACTTGGGTGTTGTTGGGTCTCCTGAGGAGGAGGTGTCGGGGTCGAAGGAAGTGGAAGACTCGAGTCAGGAGGAGGAGGAAGGTGATATTCTACAGGAGGATGTGTAGGATGGTGAGGAGGATACTGATAAGGCTGAGAAAAAAGGAATAACTAAAAATGACCTGAAGGAAATGGACATCACTAGCCTTGGTAATGAAGACTCAAAAGATAAAAATATGGATCTAGAAATAACTAGAGTGTAAAGGCTAGAGGAAAGGGTGGAGCTTCTTGAGAAATTGATGCAAAAGGATGATAATTCCAACAGGTTCCAAGTTCTTGAAAGTGCGGTGAAAAATATGTGTAGGGTTGTGGATGTAGTAATGAAGAAAGTGGTGATGGCTACAATCTCAAGATAGGGAAAAATCAAGAAATAGCAGAGGAAGAAGAAGAATAAGTATGAGGATAATTTTTTAGGAAAGACGGTGATCAAAGATAGCCTTGAAGATTATGTTGAGGACCTGATGAAGGTGTGGAGCCTCATTGAGGATACTTAATCCTCGACTCTTATTTCCCTTTCTTTTTGTTGTTTGTTGTCATGAAGTATTTTTTCCCCTCTCTGTGGTGTATTAGTGGTAAAGGCTTTAGATGCCTGGACTATTTTAATTCTAGATTTATCTCTATTATGAACTTTGGTAACATGTTGGGTACTCTTTATAGGTTATGCTTATATAACCTTTTTGTGGATGGATGTTAATATGGACTGGCTATATCTATATGGGATGCTTGGTAGGTTTATAATTTTTGATGCAATTGGAATATGATAATGTTTTTGGTTGGTTGGGTTTGGGGAAGTGGTTCTCTTTTAGTTTTGCTTCCTCTATTTTGTTTTTTTTTCTGGATGTTGTTCTCTAGACTGTTGTGTTGCTAATGTAAGGGATCAGGGCCCTTTCCCTACTTAATCAATCAAAAATAGTAAATAGGTAATAACAAAATAGGGTGTAAAAATAATGTAATATCCCTCACAAGGACAAGGGTAACTATAGAGGATAATTCCCCTCAATACAAATGCACAGGACTAGGTTCCAACACTCTTTTTGTGGTTATTATTTTTCATGAAATCAATTCAATTATAAAGAAGTTGATTGTAGAGTTCATGCAAGAAATGATTTTGGTTTCTTAAAGTGGAACTATAATTATTTCTCTCCTTTAGTAGATTACAATGTCATATGATTTAAGTGAAACAACTTTGGGAATATAGCACAATTTTGTAGAAGTTGTATTGTACCTCCTAGAAAAAATAAGAAGGTGGATACTATGGCCAAATAGGAGGAACAAAAAAAAGTATGGAAAAAGAAACAAGATCAAGAAAAGAAAAAAGAGGAATCTATGCTTTTGCTTCATGCACAAGAAGTGTCACTAAGTTCATAACAAGAAGTACAAACTCAAGGGGAGCTAATCAATGTAATATATTTCAGTTCTATGGAAAATACAATTAAGATATAGATCAACTGATGCATATTCTATATGAAAGTAATAAAGAATCTCATTTCTATTGATGTCAGAGGAGGAGAGTTACAAAAAGGGGGAGAGTTACAAAAAGGAAGAGTTAAAGGAAAAGGGAGAATGATGATGATTTCAAGAGGAAATATTACAGATAAGCGGAGTTTTTTTATGAAAATACTAAGTTTCTCTTTGTCATTGATGTCAAAGGGGGAGTAGTGCAAAAGGGGAGAATCATGTTTGTGTTTTAATCAATGACAAACAGGGAGATTGTTAAAATTATTGTCATTGATATCAAAGGGGCATGGACAAGATATTTTAATAATCATTGATATCAAAGAGGCATGGACAAGATATTTTATCCTGATTTGATGGGCAAAAGGCTTTGTATTTGACCATTCTATTCTTCCTATTACCAGTAATTCTTTCAAAAAGTAAAAGAGTAAGCAGACAACCAAATTTCCATACCGGAATTTATTCTTCTTACTCTTCTTGATTTCCCTTAAATTCTTCGAAAGATGTACTTGAAGTAATTCACATAGGTCATAATTCATACCTCCTTTAACCATATCAACAACAATATGTACAATAGTAGTAGAAACTGTGAGGTCATTGCTAGGGAGACAAACTTTGGGACCAATGACCATTGTGGCACACCTAATGATCAGATCCACAAATGATCTCAAATTAATCTCTTTCCCTTCAAGAGTCGTACTGATAACCTCAATTATCCCTTCCTCATTCACAACCTTCCATTTGGGAACTGGTCCGGGGGAACACAAACCAATTACATCTTTGATTGCTTCTCTAGTAATAAAATGTGCTTCATCAATCCACAAAGATTCATTATGAATTCTACTCAAAACTATTCGAATATGTTTCCTTTCAAACTTGAACAAAGGGGATTTCCACCAAACATCCTACTTCTTCTCAACTAACACACTATAGGAATCATGATTCTCTTCCAATTTATTTTTCCAAAGAATGCTCAACTGCACCAGTGACAATTCCTCTATCTTACTATAAACAAATGCATAAATATATTTTGTAGGCAACACTCTAGGAGGGATGCAAGAGAATGCACCAACTGACTCTTCTGATAGATTCTTCAAATATTTTCTCAAATTAACTTGTACTCTATTTGCACTATTCACAGCCTTTGAATTATCCACAACAATAAAAATGAAAGATTGAAGATTGTGCAAATAGGAATACCTCTATAAATGCCAACAAGAAATGGATAGATATCCAACTTCTAGAGCACATCTCGAATCCACTTGATCTCTCCTTCAAACCTTGAAGCTCTAAATTGCTCTCTAAATTTGTCTTCAAAACTTCCTTCCTTTTCTAGATCAAATCTCAATATTTTTTCTTCTTGCTCAAGCTTTGTGCATTCATCCATCTTCCTTTGAATTTCAACTTTTTGAAAATCTTCAGTTTTTTTCTTTTCATCCAATTACTGCAGCAGGCTGGAGACAATTTCATCTACCTTAACCAATAGATAGCAAGCTTCTTCACATTTACTTTGCATTTTTTCAATATACTCAATTGCTTTCAACAACTTGTCCTTCAAATCTTTTATTTCTTTTGAACATCCAACAGAGATCACTTCCAGAGGAAAAAAATTCTTATACTCAGATTTTGGGACCTTCCTCAAGCTATTAGGCTTCTTCCGAGGAACCAAGCTCTGATACCAATTGTTGAACATCCAAAATACTGAGAGGGGGGGTGAATTAGTATTCTATAAAACCATTCAAATAAAATCCATCTAATCATTATTACAATTTTGACTGAACCAGCAAGAGAGAACATAGAAACAAGTCAATGCAACCACACACATGAACATCGAGATTTTTACATGGAAAAACCAAATAGGGAAAGACCACGGTGAGGGTTAACTCACAATATATTATATCTAGATACAAGATATTGCAGGGCTCACTATCAGGACTCACTGTCCTTGAAAAGGATCACTACCTAAATACAAAAGATGAATAACCACCAAGATACAAAGATTGTGGCTCACTGCCAAAAGATTTGAACTAATAGAAAACACCTTCACTGTGCATGGTTCAGTTCTAATGAAGCTTAGAATATGAAGTACTACCTCACACAATAGTCACTCAACAAATTTTCTCTGATCCTCAGCTAATAAAACATTTAGGCTCGGATCCTCTTTCACTTTTCTTCCACACTCGCACACCACCACACTCTTCTTCTCTTCCTTTCTTCAAAGCATCCTATATATATACAAGTATATCATATTCATCAATTAGGTTGACCTAATTAGATGAAAATAAAATAATCAAAACACTCTTTTCAGCACCATATATGATTTAAAGCATTTTATCCATGCAGTGCGTTATACCAAGTCAACTAACATCCATAAAGCATAACTAGTCTCCTTAGTGAATTACATACTTTAGGTCAACCAAGACTAGAAATTAATTCATAGAATCTCCAAACCAACATAAAATCCTCAAAGAAAACACCTTCCGGATCTGAGATCACATCAATTTCTCATCATACTACCATCATAGAGAATACCATTAAAACCACAGCATAAGAATGTTCTCCTTAAGAAAATGAGAAGTCTCCCACACTGATATGCCAAGCAAGGAACAATAGTAAAATATAGAGTTGAACTCTATTAGAGATAACTTTCTGCTCACAACCCAAAACTTCTCAAGATCCAAGATATAGCTATCTAAATGAGACATGATAACATGGTGAATATATTAGATTCATATATATTCTTGTGGTGAATTCTAGACCCAAATACCAATGCACTGGCTCATCACAAAAGAACATTACCGGTAGAGAATAGCTTCCAGTAAATGAAGTAAACTTCTGATATAGTTTTCACCATGTTAACATCAATGAAAACACAAGAACAACCAACAAAAACCATCCATACTTCATGCTCATGTTGCAAGGATCCATAATTCCAACATATTTATGAGCAAAAGTTGTTGAATATAATGAGCAAACATTTTGATGTATTTCATTGCAAATTTATGTCAAAGTTGTGAGCATTTTTTTGAAGGTTTTTGAGTAGATTGGTGAGGGGTATTAAGGAATATTTTTGAAGCATATTGAAACATATATATTCAAGAAGGAAAATATAATATTCATTTGGAGGTTGTTGCCTCCTAATTGAAGAGATCAAGAGGTTGGTGCCTCTCATTAGAAGAGATCGGTGTCTCTTGCTAGGTTGGTGCTTATTTATGGGGGACTAGTGTCTCCAGCACAGGTTGGTACCTACAAATATTGTAAGTGGGGATTGGTGTCTCCAGTGGGTTGGTGCCTATGAATATTGTAAGAGAATTTTTATATAAGCAATATTTTTCCATGGTTTTCTCCAATAAGGGTTTCCACATAAATTGTGTGTTTTTCTTGTGTTGTACAATTGTTAGATCTTATGTGATTGACATTGATATGGTTGTTAAGTTTTGAAAAAGTAAAATATTATCTTATACTAATTCATCCCCCAGTATAAGTGTGTGCTCATCATAATCATCAATAAACAACATAAAGTAGCTTTCACTTTACAAGCTTTGTGTTCTTGTAGGCCCAGAAAGGTCTGTATGCATAAGTTCCAATCACATTGTTGTTGAGTACTCCTTTGACTTGAATCTTTCTCTTGTTTCTTTCCCATGTTGATATTGCTTGCAAAAAGTGTTTGAAGGTTAGAAATATTTGGCATATCTCTTACAGCTTGTTTGGTGTTGGTTTTCACTAGATTATCAAAGTTCATATGGCCCATTCTTCTATGCCATAACTAGATTTCATTTGTTTGTCCTATTTAGCATTTTCCTCCCTTGATCTCACTGATAATAATATATTGGTTATTTGTTGTTCTATTTGCATTTGTAACTAATTTCATGTACATGCCTTATCTCACAACCTTGAGCATGAAATGTGAGGGTGTGTCCTTGATCACACATTTTACTAACACTAAGAAGATTATGCTTCAAACCTTCAACATACAAGTCAATTTATATCTCCACCTTCCCATTATCAAGACTAAGAGTACCTTTTTCCAATTATCCTTGTTGTAGCATTATCTCAAAATTTTATAATGCCTCCATTTACTTCCTTCAAAGAGAGAAACATGTTTTTTCCCCTATCATGTGGCTCAAACATCCACTATCGATGCACCATTGGTGTCCTTCATTTTGATGCAGGGGCATCAAAATTTTTGGGTGTGCACATTTTGATTTTGGATTTTTTCTTAATTTTGTTTACTCGAGTGGTCTTTTGACAAATGGTAGGAAAGTAATGAGAGCTCAAGGCAAATATATCGTGCAAGAAAGTTGGTGGGCGCAAAGAGAGGAGAAGGCAGATTTGTTTTTCAACGTGAAGGTATGAGAAGGTAGTTATTAGCACAAAAAAGAAGAAGATAACATTGCATAGGTTGGTAGAGTGGGAGCCACTGAAAAAGATAGTTATAAAAGACAAGAATCGAACCAAGAAACTTTTTTTTGCTTTTGGATATGGAGGTGGATAGTCTTGAAGGATGGTGAAATTGTGCAAAAAGATACAAGTCAAAGGCCAATGAATTTTGTGATTGGGAAGTTTGGCTTGAGCAGGAGGGAGACGCCACCTTGTGGGAGTGTGGGAAAAGAAGTGTTCCACTATCAGAAATGGTTCTAGAAGAGCATCCAGTTCTATTTGTTTTGGTGAAAGGAGATGAGTGAGAGGGATGACTTTTAGAGAAGACCCAATCTGATTGGAAGTATCGACTAAACAAGAAAAGGAAATCGCTTCTTGGAGATTCAACTCCATTGTGTTCCATTTTGTTACCGCTCCCATACACATTGAATATTCTAATGTTGCTGATTTGTTCGATGGAGGTCCATCTTCCTATGGCTTATGCATTGAATGATGGAGGGAAGCAGTTGTCCTTGCACATCTTGCCTTGTTTCCTGTTGAATAAAGAATGGGTGTTAGCAATTGTTTTAATACTTGTCCCTTGAATGCTTAATAAGTGATTTCAAATTTTGGTGTCTTTATTTGGCTTGATGGAGGTTACGATATACTTTGTTTTTGCTTCTTTGATTTGTGCATTGTACCTACAAGTTTCAGTTTGTATTCTTGGTCGTTTGTACTAGAAATATGCTATCTTGAATAAGGATGAATTCGTTGTAGCTTGACACCTATTTTTGTTTTGAAATGAAGACTATCTATGAACGATTTAGTCACCCATGATTATGTTCAGCCAAGTTGGTGGGAATGTCCTCTACAAGTGATTTCCTTGTGTGCTTAGTAATTTGTGACAGTTTGTTGTTATCTTATAAATCAAAGCTTTCTTTGTAATCAAACTGTTGGTCATCATATTTTGTGCATGAAATGCAGTTTGTACAAGCATAGATTTCTCCTTCTATTTTTCTTGCTCCTGCCTCCTTTTTCAAACTTTTGTAGATTCTCCCTTTTGTTTAGCAAGGGTATCCACTTTCTTATTTTTTCTAGGAGATTCCACAAAAACACGTCTACAAAAATGTTCTATATGACCATAGTTTTTGCACTTACAACATATAACATTGTATGATAATGGAGCAAATGAATTATAGTTTATATTTAAGAACCCATAAGAACTTTATTTTGTGTTCCTACATAATTATTTATTTCACTTGCCCTACAACCCTTTCTTTATGACCAAAATAATTATAGAAAAATCAATAACCAAAGAAATAATTTTGGAACCTAGTCATATGAGACTATTTTGGAGAGAATGACCTTCTAAATGTATTTTTATAAGATTTTTGTCTTCATTTTTATGGACCCCTTAAGTGCATCCAAATAGCTTCTAGGATTTTTTGCATTTGTCTTCTTTGGTGGTTCTATAGCCTTTGGATTCTAATTCTTTTTAGCATTTCTCTGGTTTTCTTCGTAGCCAAAACTAATCCTAATGAATGTTGACCTCTGACAATTGATAATATCACCTATAATTTTAGTACTCTTCTCAAATTTTAAGCTTTTGTTCAATTGGCCATTTTTTTCTCTAGTTCCTTCCTCAAGGAAATAGTTTTTTGATTCTAGATTTTCATACTTATCTTCATTTATCTTCAAATGGGTTCTCACCTCCTCTTCTATATTTTTCACCTCTTCTAGTTGAATCTTTAGGCTGATGATAATATTTATTGTTTCCTCAAGGCTTTCTAACATTTTTTGAATAAAAAATTTCCTTTTGTTTCAAATTCTTTTTCTTAAGCATCTCGATCTCACTTAAGGCACAAACTAGTTCTTCTTCAAGATCCACTTCTCCTTCAATTTCATAATTTTCTTCCTCTTCTAAATCCATTTTTTCTTTTCCTTCCCTCACAAGGTTATCTTTCTCTGTCATAATATCACTCCTTGTCTCTATTTCTATGAAGAGAGTTTCTTCTCGATCACTATCTAAGATACTTTCATCGCTCTCCTCAAATGAGTTACTATCCCATTTGGAATAGAAGATTTTCTTATGCTTATCAAAGTTTTTCTTATTCTTATATCTACTTTTTTGTAGTTCTTTTTATATTGATAAGGTTTGCCATGGTTCTTCTTGTTATGATCTTCTTCATCATCACTACTTTCTACATTTGGACACGTAACAAAAAAAATTCTTGTTTTTCCTTAATGAAAGAATTTGAAAGGTATCATACCTTTGTAGTTTCCATATCCTTTATTAATATTTCTAACAAAATGAGCTTCATTTGCATCTGATTCATTACTAGTGATATAGCTTGATTCAATCTCTTCAGTATTTACCTTCTTTGAAGTTTTGAAGGTTGCTTCTCATTTTGATGGATTATCTTTTTCAGTCCTTATTTCATATGTCATGAGGATCCCATGCAACTCATCCATTGTTAATGAGTTTAGGTCCTTAATTTCTTCAATGGCAGAAACTTTTATACCAAATATTAAGGGGAGTGACCTTAGCACCTTTTGAATGATCGTTGATTCTTCAACATTTTTCACCAAGTCCTCTAATGGTGTTAACAATTTCATCCACATGAAGATAGCCAACAATATTTTCTTCATCTTTCATCTTTAACCTCTCAAATTCTCTTCTATGAGTTTAGAGCTTATCTTTCTTAAATTTTTCATCACCTTCATAGATGTTTTGAAGTTTCTCCCAAATATATTTTTCCAAGTCGCTGTGCATTACCTTGACAAAATCTTATTCTAATAGTCCACACAAGATAGCATTCATAGGTTTTGCATTATTTTCATTAGCCTTGTTTTCAACTTGATTCGTCGATGGAGATTTTGGAGATTTATAACCCTTCACTACTAATGGTCAAATATCAAAACCAAGAGTAATTAAATAATGTTGCATCCTTATGCTCTAGAATGCATAGTTTGTTCCATCAAACAACGAAACTCTATTTGAGGAGAAACCTTCTTGACAAACCATGTGTGCTCCCAAGATCTACCTTCCAACAATTAGACTGTTTCTAAAGGAACCTGCTCTGATACCAATTGAGGAGCACACATTTATACTAAGAGGAGAGGGTGAATCAATATAAGGTATTTTTTCTTATTTAAAATTTAACAACCACAATAATAGTAATCATGAAAAATCTAACAATTAAGAACATAATATTTGTGTGGAAACCCTTTTGGGAAAACCACAAAGAAAGACTACTTGGATCTACTGTCCAAATCTAGCCATAAAATAAAATTCTCTTGCAAAGTTTGTAGGCACCAACTCACTGGAGACACCAATCCCCACTACTAAGCACCAACTTAGAAAGAGACACCAATGTCTTCTTAAATTTTTCATCACCTTCATAAATATTTTGAACTTTCTCCCAAATTTATTTTTCCAAGTCACTATGTATTACCTTGACAAACTCTTATTATAATATTCCACACAAGATAGAATTCATAGGTTTTGCATTATTTTCACTATCCTTGTTTTCAACTTGATCCATCATTGGATATTTTGCAGCTTTATAACCCTTCACTACTGATAGTCAAATATCAAAACCAAGAGTCATTAAATAATTTTTCATCCTTATGCTATAAAATTCATAGTTTTTTCCATCAAACAATGGAACTCTATTTGAGGAGAAACCTTCTTGACAAGCCATGTGTGTTCCTGAGATCTACCTTCCAGCAGTTAGACTATTTCTGAAGGAACCCGCTCTAATACCAATTGATGAGCACACACTTATACTAAGAGGAGAGGGTGAATCAATATAAGGTATTTTTTTCTTATTTAAAATTGAACAACCAAAATAATAGCAATCATGCAAAATCTAACAATTAAGAACACAATATTTACATGGAAACCCTTTTGGGAAAGCCACAAAGAAAGACTACTTGGATCTCCTATCCAATCTAGCCACAAAATAAAATTCTCTTTCAAAATTTATAGGCACCAACCCACTGGAGACACCAATCCCCACTACTAAGCACCAACTTAGCAAGAGACAGGTCAATATCTTCTTTTAGGAGGTACCAACCTCCAAATAAACAAAGTTTCACCTTTTGGATGGTGCTTCTTTAATGGATGATGAACATTTTACTTTACTTCAAAAATTTAGTTGCATTAGAATGATATCACATTTTTCTCACACACCACCTTACCCATATCTCTTCGCCTTTTTATATCACTCCATGCCTCTTTATAGAGAGTAGCGATTTTTCAAAGGTAATGCATCCCCTTTCAAAGAAGTGCCCCAATTAATATTTAAATGGGATGAATTGTCCCCAAACATGGGTGACATAAAATGAAACAACTTGGGTACCAAACACATGGGTTGACTATAATAAATTAAATCATAGCAGTATTCCATGGGTTGGCTAGCCAATTAATTCTCCTTTGACTTCAATAAAATATTGTGACATTAATTATCTTTTGACATCAATGACAATATTTCTAAAAATCATTTTTTTATAAGGTAATGTTGTAGTTATGTTATCCTCATGTTTCTCTTGTGTTTCCTCCTTTCCAAATCCCAAACTATACAGACACTAGTGCTACACATGAACATCCATGTAATGCACCAACATCCCATGATAGTTTCTCATTTAGTGATTGGTTTTAGAAGCTTTCCACTTGTCATCTTTCCAAGCTAGTGGTAACCACTTAAGAAAAATTTGAATAGCTCATTAGCTTCTTCCTCTTCCCTTCTCACAATTTTGAATCTAATCTTTGACTCTCACCCTCTCTTCTTGCAACCTTGGTACCCTACAATTATCTCCAAAATTCTTTTCAACTTCCTAAAGATCCTATTTCATACTTGTTCTTCCTTGTGAGCACACGATTGTTCCTCTATATTCTTCTTACAACACTCTTTCTCTCCTTGGCTTCCTCAAGCCTTAATAGATGATATTTTTGTTGTTCTTTTTCTCTTTTATTTTTCATCCTTTTATTATTATTGTATCTTACTTGTTGCAGTGCCCTTGAGAATTTTGAGATCCTCAGATACATTTTATCTTTCATTCCAGTTTCCACTATTTGCATTTGCATTTTTCTTACCATTTTAGATACACTTGGGATAAGAGCTCACAAGAATAATAGTTTAATTTATATATATCGGTTATTGTGGAGCTTGAAAGATCAACATAGGGATATGACCTAAATGTTAACCCCTAAACAACCCCAAAAAAGATTCATTTTCCTTGTCTTTGCAAGTACTTTGAGATAACTCAACCTCACAGCTCGGTTTGCAAGTGTTTTTTTTTTGTTATTAATTTTTACTTTTCATTTGATGCAATACAAATCTTGTTATTTATTGTATTTCTTTATCTATTCTATTATTTGGCATATTACTAGTGTGTTATCATTTTTGGTTGAGCAAATTGAACAAACTACTAAATTCAAGCCAAACATTTTTGAGAATTATTTCAACATTTTGGGTTGTATGGATGACAACGTGAAGCATGGACATCCATGTGATAAAATACTGTCATTGACAATATTCTTCATCTTTTGGTGCCAAGTTTCTTATTTTATGTTGTTTATGTTTCTAAAATCAAATTTCCAATTCTATACTTCAAATTCTAGTAAATTAGATTTTTCATTCCCAACTCATATTAATCTAAATTTAGAATTTAAAATGGCTTATTTTTTTCCTTTTCAGTGATACATTCTATTGTTAATCTTCAAACAAAAACAATAGTTCAACATATCCTAGAGATCCTTTTTAAATAGTTTTTACATTTAATGAGAAATAACTATTTGTAGGGACTTCACTTGCAAGCCCCTTTGAGTTCAAACATCTTTTCCTTTGAAAAGAGGAACATGAATATCTCATAGAAATTCATATTTTTTGTAATCATAATAAACCATGGACTCCTAATACCACATATGCACAAGCCATGGGAATAGAAAACATAGGAATATCCAACAAATAATCACACATTGAGATTTTAATGTTATAGTATTTTAGTTAATGATTAGTAGTAGCTTCATCTATAATCTAACTTTAAAAATATTATAGTGGTTATAAAAAATAGTTCAAAGGTTTGTTGACAAAATTGTGTGTGCTACGCAAATCAATTAACATGGTATCAAATTTCTTCTTTATAAAATCAATGATCTTGAATGTTTGCAGAGTGCTAACGCTCAAAAATACATGACAATAAATGGTTGATGATAGATCAATAAATTCTTCCCCTAATATGTCTTTTGGTTCAAACTCCTCTTTGTTTTCCTATTCTACTTCAATATATAATAGTTTCTTTTTTTACACATTCTTTCCCTTTATTGTACTTGTTATGAAAATTAAAGCATAAGGTGCCAATCTAGACCTTTTTAGAAAAGAGTGTATTGAAGTGCTCCAATCCTTGAAACTAGTGTCTATCAACATTTTAGGATTTAAATGCTTCTATATTTTATTATCCCCCAATATAATCATTATAAATAGATGGAGGGTTCATTCACCTTACATCATGTATAATTTGTGATATTTTAATCTTCTTGAAAACAAGTCCAACATTTTGTATCTTGAAACAATCTTCACCATCAATCTAAGTGTTTGAAATCGCCCAATATACTCCTTGACCTTGTTGTTTTATCAAATTTTGGTGAATTTCCAAAGTTATCAACTATATTTCTATAATTATACATGAAAACCTCACCCACAAAATGCTCACAAGGCTAATGGTACAAGATGATTTGATTTAGTTTCAAATAATTGATGTCATGGCTACTATCTTTTGAGATGGCACTTGAGACAATTCAAAACATTGCTCCATTCAAAAAATACACAATATTGGGTTGTAGCCATCAAATTTAAGTGTTTTATCTTAGGGAAAAAAATTATTAGAATAAAATTAGAACCTCTTACATTTCTCTTGGATTTTTGTAGAAGTATGTGTCTCTAAAGTTCTAAATCCTAGATGAGTTTTGATTTCTTGTATTACCACCATCTCCCATAATATTTCACATCCATATTAATTTACAAATTTTTGAACTCTTCTTTTCTTTCCATATGATCCAACTTATCCTTGATTTGGTCAGTTCCCTTCTTAATTATCATTTTGTCTAGGTTCATTTGGCCTACCATGTTGTCTAGTTCCTCCTTGTTTTCAATCTAGTCTATTTACAATTAGAGAATCAACACAATATCTTCTAGTGTACAATATCCCCCTTTCTAATAATCTTCTACCATCTATTTTTTATCATATTTGGAAGGAATCCTCCCATATGTTGTTGAATCCTTACCTTCCTTTTGGTGCTACAATATTATATAGTTCCCCCTTGATTAATATCTAGTCTACTTATAATTATGGGATCAACATAGTATCTTCTAGTGTACAATCTACCCCTTTCTAATAATCTTCCACCATACAATTTTAGAATCCTCTCATATGTTGTGGAACCTTTAGCCTTACTTTTGGTGTCAATTCGTACCATGGTAATCCAATATTTTCTCTATCCATGTTAGCAAGAAACTAGGGAAACACATATCGGAGTTTTGAGTCCCAATTACTTTCAAGTTTTGTATTTTATACCCTTGACTCAGTCATATAAATGGAGTAATGGATTGATTTGGACAAAGGATTAACTAATCAATTATAGATTCATAGAATTCCAAATAACATCATGCATATATAATTTTTGTATCATTATATTATTTATATCAAAGGAGTACATTCATATATCTTCCCCTATACTATGCATATCTTTCTCTTCTTCTTACATATATTCTCTCATACATACATTCTTATTCATATCTCTTCTTACATATAATTTTATATATACATGTGTATATCCTTTTCCCCCTTCTGCCATTCATATATTTTCTTATACATATATCTATAGGATGGGATGTGACCCATCTATCATATCCCTACCCTATATGGTTTCTTTTGAATCTTATGGTCTACAAGCTCTTTGCAGCAAGATACGGTAGTATTTATTTGGCAATGTCTTAATTGTTGCTCTTTCTTGCCAACATCATCCCCCCTTTAAAATTTTGACTTGTCGTCAAGTCAACGCTACTTTTTGTAGTATGATATTGTTTAAGGTGTGCTCCATTTGCAAAGGATTGTAATATGGTGTCATATAGTGTTCTTAGTTGTATTTCCAGATTCAAGAATGTGATGAATTCGATAAGGGCCCAGCCATCTAACTTTTAGTTTGCCTTGTTTTTTGAATTTTCTATCATAGAGTGAGACCATATCATTGACCTTGAATTGTTTAGCCCATATTTTTCAATCATTTCATGCTTTTTATCTACACCTTTTTGTCCATAGATGGTGTGCCACCAATTGTCTTGCTTCATCTAGCTTATCCAGTTCTTCTAGGCAGTGTTTGATGGATTCCTCATCAGTGATTCTTAAATCCAACATGGTGCAAAGTTTATGGACCATGAAATGTAGGGGTAGGATGGCCTCCATTCCATACAAGAGACCAAAAAGAGTATTCTTTGTGTCTTGTTTGTATGTAGTGTGGTATGCCCAAAGCACCACAAGAATTTTAATGTCCTAGTCAGTCATGTATGTGTCACACATCTTAGTTTGAGTAGTGTCTATAATCTTTTTCAGTGCTTCACTTGCCCCATTTTCTTATGGATGATATAGTGTGCTACGGTTATCAGTGATCATGAAATTAGCAAGTAATTCCTTTATTATCTTATTGATAAATTATTTTCCTTGATTGTTGATTATGCTCAATGCACACCCAAATTTGGTAATTATGTTATCGTAGAGAAATCAAGTTGTGGTATATGTGGTGCAATCTTTGGTTGGTTTAGCTTCGGCCCATTCAGTTAAGTAGTCTATATCGGTGATAATGAGTCTAGATTTGGATAGTTTCATCAAAGGGTCTATAGGTCCTATAAATTCAATAGCACATTTTTCAAATGGGACTTGTGTTAATACTTATTGAAGAGGCATTTCACCTTGAGCGGTAGGTTGCCCTGTTCTCTAGAAAATATCATAGTTCTTTGTATAGTTCTTAGCATCCTTATCTGCAATTATGTCCCCTACAATGCCTTCATGTGCTTCCCTTAAAAAAAATTCTTGTTCATGTTCATAGACTACTCTCCAGAGAATGTCGTCTCTCCCATTTTTGTATAGTGCTACCTTGATTAAGGTAAAAGGAATGGATTTTCGTAGTAACATTTATTTATCGTGTGTTGTCATATCAATGGGATATTGACATGTAGAAAGTAATTGAGCTACATCATGAAATTCTTCTAATACCATAGTTATTCAGAATAGATGGGTGTCTAGTAAGTCTTCTTCCTCAGCCTCCTTAGGTTCTTCACCTATATCAATTCTAGATAAGTATTATGGACCTTGATTATTCATCCATGGTTTTACCATTCTATTGAAATTAAATTCTTGAAATTGTAGTAACCATCTACATATTCTTCCTTGTATCATTGGTTTTTTTAGTAGAAATTTCAAAGGCTCATGTTCAATATAAAATGTGAATGGTGTGGATAGGAGATAGTGGTGAAATTTTTGTAATGCATAGTCCATGGCTAAGGCCTCTCATTTAGTGGTAGTGTAATTTCTCTCATCTTGAAAAAGTTTACAACTAGCAAAAGCAACTAGGTGATCCTTATTTCCTCGTGGTTGGGCTAGAACTACTCCTATTGCTATTCCAAAAGCATCTAAATGGTGGAATATAGTTATCATTGATGTCAAAAAGGAAAATTTGGCAAAGGAGATCATACACATGATGACAAAGGATGAGTGTGAGAGTAGTGGATATGATGGCAGATTCAATCTGGGTTTCTCGAGATCTTTCCAAAAATGTATTTTGTAGGTCCTAATGTAAATGGAGATGTCAGCGTTGATTTGTTCATGCTCTCGGTCTAGGTTTTATCAGTTAAAACCTACATGTGCCAAAATTATAGTCAGAGCATTCACAAAAGTTCTATTTCAGTATTGACTGTTAATAGCAGGAAACTAATCACATAAGTTATCACCTATATCATTTAATTCATGAGGTTGATTGACCCCTCTTTCTAGCGCTTCAAGGTTATACATATCCAGGAGATCAGCGAGAAAATTCAATGTCGACAAGAGTCAAGTGGAAGTCTCATCGATGGCTCAATGAAGGTTCATCGGCGTGACAAGAACTTGTCGGTGGGACTTGCATTAGAGTCTCTTTGACGGCCCGATGATCATGTATGTCAGTATGTTGTGGGTTTGCAAATGTTCACAACCTATGCTAGAGGTTTTGAAGTTCATATTTTTAGCGACTTACCGATGGAGCGATAAGGAGTAAGGAGAACTTTGTCATAGTGACCGTGCATGATCAATGAGAGAATGGGAGATTTCTCTTCGATGGATCAATGTTCTTCTTGTCAGCGTGACAATATGTGGTCAGTGAGAGAATGGGATATGTCTCTTCAACATAGCGATGGCAAAACTATGGAAATTTATCGATGAGACAATACAATGTTAGGAAGAGTTTCTTCCATGTCTCTTCGAAAGATCAATAGCTATCTTATTGGTGAGACATTCATGTATCAGCGAGAGTATGGGAGAAGTCTCCTCAATGGAGAGATAAGGAGTATCGAAGTGTTGTCGATGAGACTGTACGGTGTCGGTGAGACCTTTGTCAATGTCTCTCTAACATGGCGATGGGAAGGCGATGTTGACTGCAGGACCCAGTAAGGTTGACACGCATTGATGATACAGTCAGAGAACAAATGACAGAAGGACACGTGGAAAAAAGCGATATTGGATGGTGACATGTGGTGACACAATGGTGTGGGGACCACTTGTTTGTAGCAGTAAATGGTATCGGCGTGACAATACCATATCGATGAGAGTGGATTGAATTTCTCCTCGACAACCCAATGACCTTCACATCGGTCAGACAGAGTGATGTCAATTGGACATTGAAGGATGTCTCCTTAACAATCTGATGTCCATTTTTTCAATGAGACATCAATAGTTTGGCAGGACTTTGATGCATGTCTCTTTGATAGGGTGATAAGGTGAAAAGCAAAGTGGGACCCGATAGGATGGTGACGATGATGGATTGTGACAGAGAAGAATAGGTAGAAGAGTGATTGCTCGAAATACTAATTCACATCATTGTTATGAATTATGTGGTGATGACATGGAGGACAAATGGCATGTGGACCCATGTACATGAAGGTGATTCATATCGAAGAGAAAGGTGAAATTTGATGAGACTTTAGTGAATGTATCTTTGACAAAGCAATACATGATGTTAAGGGAATACTGCAAGATCGATGATGGGGATTTAAATGACCACTTATCCAATGGTCAGGATTTAAAGGCATGACAGAGAACAAGGATCTAAGGTTCATGGCATGAAAGGAGAAGATTGACGGCCAGAATTCAAAAGCGGAGAACTACAATGGTTTGGTCTATGTGAACAGGGGTTATGACTGCAAACCGACACAAGAGATAGAATTAATTTGTCTAATTTCCTCAGCAACCAAAATATGAAGATTTGATCTTGAAGACGGTGAAATAGATTGCAAAAGTGATTGAGATCAAAATCAGATTGAAGGATCAAAAGAGAGCATTAAATGCATAATCATATTTTAGGGTTTGATAGAGAGAACAAAGGAAAATTCCCTATATCAAAAATAAATGTTGTGTGGCTCAATGCAGAGGTAGCTTGCTGCTGAAGTTTGCAAGCTAAGGAAAGCCTATCAGAAGATTTAAGAAGATCTGATCATGTGTGAGAATATCGAGGAATTGAATGCAAGTCGATGAGAAAAGATAATTTGGAAAGTTGTAGAAGTGTTGTTGTAGCCGTGTGTGATGTGTCAAATCTAGATGTGAGAAGTGTGAAGAGTCTATGAGTGCACAGAGTGTTGAATAGAGAGATGTACAGTTGAGAATATGGTAGAGAAGAGAGTGCAGAGAAGAGGAGAGTGAAGAATAGAAGTATGTGTTGCTGAGAGTGCAGCTACAGCAACAGAGTGTAAGTTGCAATAAGTGCAACATTGTATTGCATGTATTGATGCATCTTAGGTTTATGTAGAACCACTTATATGCACATTTAAACTTGTAATTTTGTAAGAGGTTGTAGCCTCCATTTGCACTAAGTTGTTGCTCAGATTAGGGTGTTGTAGCATCCTTGAAGTTGTTGCTTCTAAAATAGGGAGTTGAAGCTTCCTTAGGGTTTTAGCCCTTAAAACTTGTAACTGAAATTAAATGCTTGTGAGGCTAGATTAGGATAGTAGATCCTAGCATCATTTCTCACCGTGGTTTTTCTCATCTTGGGTTTTCCGCGTATATTTGGTGTTATAAGTTGTTGCTTTATGTGCATGTGATTGTTATATTGGTTTATATTTTAGTCTACACATTTGGATTATAGGGTTGAATCTACAAATAGGTTGTCAAGTCTAAAAAAAATTATATCTACTAATTCACCCCCCTCACAATAGATCATTGTGTTCTAACACTACATAGACATGAAAAGATACTGACCAATGTCAAAATATAAGGATATGAGCTTCTGCTATTTTTTTTAATGCGTCAAATGATTGTTGACATTGTTTGATCCATGTGATAACTTTATTGGTTTTCTTTTTGAGAAGTTATTCTAAATGGGTTGCTAAGGTGGCATATCCCTTGATGAATTTTATGTGATATCTGGTATTGTCTAGGAATGTCTTAATCTATAGCATTATTTTGAGTGGGGGTAATGTCAATATTAAGGTAATTTTCATTAGATCCATCATCACTCCCTCTTTGCATAAGATGTACTCTAGTAATGTGCCAAAGGGTACTGCAAAAATGCATTTTTTAATATTCAGGGATATTTGCATACTTCTGCATTTTTTGAGCATGGTTCAAAGTGATGGAATGTGGTTACTAACTAATCCATACACAATCCAATCATCTAGATATACTTTTAAGAAGTCATGGATAAAACCCTTAAATGTATTTACCATAATTTTGCTAAAGACTGTTGGAGCATTTTCAATCCAAATGCCATTACAGTATACATGAACAATCCTCATTCTATAGAGAATGTTGTTTTAGGTTGGTCTTCTTCCTTAATCTAGACTTGGTGGTATTCAAAAAACCCATCGATGAATGAATAGATTTCTCTCCCTACGACGAATTCAAGTATTTCCTCGATGAAAGGAGTAGGAAAGGGATTGTGAATACATGATTTGTTGAGTTCCCGAAAGTTACACATATCTAGATTTTTCATGTCTTTTTATTTTGTAATACCATGGGCTAATCCATTCAAAATATTCCACCAGTTCAATATTCCATGTCGCTAAAATTTTATCTATTTATGTTTTGACTATTTTCTTCATGTTAGGGTTAAGGCAATAAGGTCTTTTTTGGTGTGGTTTGGTTGCCTCTTTTAACTGAATTTTTATTACTCCTACTTATTTTATTCCTTTCATTTATGTGAATGTTCATGGGAATAGTTCTTCATATTCTAACAATAATTCAATGATTGGTTCCATAATTGTTTCTTCCCAATAATCGCTAATTTTTTCCATTTTAAGATTTTCCCCAAGGGCTATATTTTCTTCTCTTAATTGGAGGATTAGATATAATATTGATCTTTATAATCCTTGTTGAGTTGTATTTCCCTTTCTCCTTCTTCCACCATGATCTCAATTTTTGGGTCTGATTCTTCTTCATTCTTTTGTATTTTATAACATCGGTTTTGTACCAATTGTGTTTGTGTATACATCCATTCAACTAGCTTCCAGATTCCTTAGCTTTAATTTGGTGGGTTTTTTAGTTGTTGAGAATGGGTGTCCTCTAGAACTAGTTTGAAGATAACTTCCTTAATTCTTCTTAATGTGATACATTTTTGTTCATTTTCATCCCAAAAGGAAAATGTGTGGATGAAGTCATGTTGGAGTTCCCTCTAGTCCTTAGTTTCTCTTCTTTCCTGATTAATATGTACCAAGTTTGTACTATCAGTGTGAGGGTCTAATAATATAGTTTAATATAGAGGTGGTGATCATATTCTCTATCTCCTTTCTATGTTTTGATGGAATTTTGAATATGATCCTCTAGGGTATTGACTACTTCATATTTGGGGATTAGGTTGTATTCACCTTCTTCTTGAAGGTATTGTGCCTTGATTAAGATTTGGAAAGAATTCCATGTGGGAATAGTATGTTTGTGTGTATGCCACCAGCAAGCGACATTACATACTAGGGTGTCTTGAAGGGAAATAATCCTTGTTGATTCATTGTGGAATGTTTTCTCCATGTCTAATATATATTCCTTTACATCTACTCCAGAAAACCTTGGTAGTTTGATATGTGATATTCCCCTTGGGATGTGATTAATATGTTTTTTATTTTATATTCATGTTGATTGATCTTTTTCAAATGTAGTGGTTAAGTAGCTTTGTACCATGAATACCCTTCTGAATCCATATATTTTGTGTTGTGGTAATGTGGTAGCAAAGGTATTGGAAATGGAATAGACTAGCCATACTCTCCTTTCTTCTATATAATTTTTGTCTTTCATCCCTCCTAGTGGAATATGGACTATCTTATTGTCATCTACCAAACATATCTCCTTTTTTTAGTCTATTATCCCATTAGAAATGACAAACCATCTTAAGCCTAGTAATGCTCTAAAAGTGTTAAATGGTTCATCTCAACGACCTCAAAATCAACAATTTGTTTAAGTCCTTTGATTTTATTTCCACATTATTCCATTTTCCTAAGGTCTCCATGCCAGAGCCATCTTCTAAATTGATGTTCATTAGTGTTCCGATTAGCTTGGGTATGCCCAACCTCTCCCAAGTTGTTGTTGGAATAATGTTTAGCTCAGTACCTAGATCTACCATCACATGTTTGACCTTAGTATTATGAAGATGTGTGGCGATTAAAAGAGGGTCATTCTTCTAGTTCTAGTCTTTTTTAAGTTGATGGACTTGTTGTTTCTGTTTATTTCAATATTTTCCTTGTTGTTTTAGTTTGATTAGGAGGTCCTCTTGCTAGGCCAAAGAGGCTAAATTCTTTAGCATCATTACTTCTTTTGAGAAACAGGCTATGTCATCCTTTTTTTGTTGTATAATATTTTTTCTCTCTCTACTATCTTATCATGTCATTGTTTGCTTGGCTAGAAGTAATCATATTCCTCTTCTTTTGAGTCTGATTCTTTGCTAACTTCTTCAATTTCTTTTTGTTTATTCTTTCTAGTATCTTTTCCTTGTCTAGTCAGTATTGTAACCTTATTTTTCTTAGTTCCATATTTCTTCTTTTTCTTAATCTACAATTGTTGTTCTTCACCAGAATATTCTTCTTTCAATGTATTGGATGATCATTGATCCCACCTTTGAAAAATTTTAACTTCTTGTGGTGGTATTCTTCTAATTACCCTGGCTCCTTTATGGTCTTGCAAGTCCTCACTTCTAGATTGTATTGTATTTTGATAATATTGTTGCGCTTTATCACATCTGAATATGTCATGAGAATAATCTCTGTAAAATAGATATTTCCTTTTCTTTTCTACCCAACACTTTGTAGCATAATGGCCTATCTTTCTGCAATAATATGCAGTATCACTTCTTTGGAAGTTGTTTCTACTCCATCCTCTCCCTCCTCTATTGTTTGATTGTTTATTATCTCCCATGTAATCATGTGGTTGGTTATTCTGTAATGCATAAGCACTTCAATTATCTCTCCAAGGTAGTTGTTTGTAACTTGCATCATATAAAGGGCCTTTTGCAAGTCCTTTAACATATGCCATTTTTCTATCCATGTTTGTGTCACAGTTGTAGTTCATATGGAATCTTGGATTAGGATGACTAGTTGTATTTGGGATTTGAAATTGGTTTGCAAGGAAATCCTCAATGAAGTGATTATCCCATTCTTGACAAGTTCCAAAGTATAATGTATTTATTTTGGTCAATACTATTTTAAATTCTACATGTAATGTTGTTGTGGTTCTTTCTCCTTAGACTTTAAGGCAATCGTTCTAGAGATTACCTTCTCTTGAACAATAATTTCACCAAATATTTTTATCCTTATTTTCTTTTCGACTCTTTCCAAAATTCCATTTTGTATGGTTATTTTCTCTACAAGGGTGATCCCACAACGCTGGTTTACAATTTCTGGGAGATTTTGATTTTTGCTAAAATCACATATTTTTAGAAAATATAATGATTTAAGCCTTTAAAAGTTCCATTTTAAGGATTCCAATTGAAGAGGGTTTGATCAAACCACCTTATATCAAACCCCCTTGGATAGAACCCCACTAGTTTTAAACCATACCTTTAACAAAGTCTCTTTTACACCTATCAAAATGCTGATAAAAAACCACTTATGATTTACCTTTTGGGAGATCAAATGAATTCATTTAAAATTCATTTTTTTAAGTATGTAGTCCTTATTACAAGCTTCCCAAAAAAGTATAATTTTAAATAAATTTAATTTAATTATTATATTTATTTTTTATTTCTTGTGAATGTAGGTTTTTCACCAAAAATCAAGCTCTTTGTTTTGCACATGTGGAAAAATAGAAGATTATCAAAAAAATATTTTGGAAAATATGAGTGCACCATATTTTGAAGTCCTTGATCCAACAAAAAAATAAAAATTGAATTTTGATACATACAAAAAAAAAAGTTTTGTGTTATATGGTCTACTTATGTTTGAATTGTAATTGGTTTGACTTCGAAACTTGATTAAGGAAAAAATATTCAATAAAACACTATGAAACCAATTGGAAGCACTAGATATCATAGTTACAAATCTAAATTTGAAAAAATTAGAATTTCATCCTTCATGGAAAAAAAGTTATGTGTTATACGGTGAGAATCACTCCTTAAAAATGGTGTTTTTTGAAAAAAAATAGTTTTCGAAGGAGATGGAAAATGAAGTGCAATATGATTCCAAAAAATTTGAAAAAAATATATTTAGAATCTACAGACAAAATTACATAAATCACTAGTTTGCATCATTATCAAATTCCTCATGGTTTAGCCGCTATAGGTGTCTGAAAGTGAAGATTTAGTTAGAAAAAATTAGTTCAATGTCCAGTTTGGCCAAAAATTGTAAACCAGTATTGTGGGATCACCCACCAATATTTGCAATTTCTCAAGATTCTATTTGATGTCATCTTTCTGAGGTCTAAACCATGTCTAGGCTTCTATGTGGTATTCCATTGTGATCAAGTTTGTATAAGTATTAAATATTCTTCCATCTAATGTTACTCGTATATCTTTCTATTGTCTAGAGATGAGTCATTCAATCTTTTTTCGCTCTGTTAGAGGTTCCTCCAATTTGTGGTATACATCCTTAAATCTTTTGTCATAAGACTTCATCAATTCTTCCTCTCCTTTTACGAGGTCCTTCATTTTTCTAACACTCTTTGTAGGGATATCCAGAGTGTCAAAATTTTCCAAGAAGTCTTGTTTTACTTCATTCCAACTTTTCCCATGTTTCGGGTAGGTCTTTTTGTTCCAATCCAATACTTCCTTCCTTAGTGAAGATACAAAATCTAATACCAATAGCGGCATAGTATGATGGTTAATAGCGGCATAGTATGATGGTTAAGTTGTGGTGTTGTTCTTGCCATCAAAGTTCAAACCCCACTGGGGTGTAATTGTTGAATGTTTAAATTGGGGATGAGTTCCCCTATTTATCACCTCACCGGTTCATAGCTCTAGGTTAAAAGCGTTTACCCCTTTTAAAAAAAAGAAGATACAAAGTCTAATAAATTTGGTTTATCCTCATCAATGTATTGTATTTCCCACAAAGATTTCAATAGGAATATATGTTCCACAGCCTCTGTCGTATCTCTTCCAAATACTTGGATTTTAATTGATGAATCTTCCATATTATTCTTACTTCTCCCTAATTTAAGTTTTTGGATTTGTAGACTATTCCTTTATTCCTTTTCTTTATTTACTTTCCTAACTGTATAGGAATTCTACTCTCTACCCTTATCTCTAACTTTATGTCAGTAATATTTTCCAAGTATCTCTTCCCAATCTACTTTTATTCTTTTTTCTCTTTTTTCCCTTTACCTTAAAATATTTCTTCCAAAATTCTTCTACTCTTATATGGCTTAGTGGATATGTCTTCGTCGAGGGGTTGTGACTCCTCAAGATTTCATTTCACTTTCTTATTTGTTAATGACATTTTATTTGTTCTTGAACATAATTCCTTACCCAAATGTAGTCTGATCTCTTTACCTTTCCTTACTTCTTCTTCCTTTAGTTTCCTTATACTTCTATTGACTAACTCTTCTAAATATTCCTCTTAGACAAATAGAGCCTTCTTTGGAGTTTTAAAAAAATCAATAAATCTATCATTCAAGTTAATGGTTAAATTTGATAGATCTGGTCTTATTGTAGGAATTTTAGATGGTTGTGGTGGGAGTGGTGTTTTTGTATTATTGTAGGGTCTCAACAACAACCTTCTAGATTCTTCATAGTCATAAATGTTCCTCTTTAAATTGGTTATGATTTATCTTACTTTTTCCCAACATAAATTTTATTTATCCTGGATCTTCCATTCTTCTTCGTTATTTTCATTCTCTTTTCCTTTGGCAACACTGACTTTGGCATGCTCAGCAGCACCCTCATTGGCATGTTCAATTCTTATTTTCTCCACAATTTCCATCCTTTTTGTGGTGTCTTTCTTATCTTTCAATAATCTAGTTTTGTCTTATTTCTTCTTCATTTGGGCTTGTCATGTTCACTTTTCTTGCTTACTCAATTTTCTCTCTAACCTATCTTATTGTCTTCTTATCTCCTTTTTCCATGGGTGAGTTTGATTTGGGATTACATTATTCCTTTTTATTATTTCCCATGTTAGTTATTTGATCTTTTCTCATTGCTCACATCTTTTCAAGGACCTCTTTTAGAATCCCTCCCCCTTCTCCATTGTCCATCCCCTTGGTGCCTAACCCCCTCTCACAGGGTAAGCACTAAGAGAATAGTTTCACAAGCTTCCATATCTTCCTTTTTTTTTCTTCATTTTCCTGTGTATGATTTAAAATTAAAATTTTGGGTATTACTGTCCTTTATATAACCTAACCAAGGTCTCGAAAATAGAACCAATGTTACCAAGAAACTATGGAAACGCAAACCAGAGTTTTGAGCCCCAAGTACTTTCTAAGTGTTATAGTTTATACCCAAAACTCAATCATATAAACGGAGTAATGGTTTGATTCAGACAGAGGATTAGCTAATCAATTATAGATTCATAGAATGTCAGATAAAATCATGCATATAGAATTTTGGTATCATTCTATTATTTATATCAAAGGTGTGCATTCATATATCTTCCCCTATACTTTGTATATCTTTCTCTTCTTACATATGTTCTCTCATAAATACATTCTTATACATATCTCTTCTTACATATAATTTCATATACACACTTGTATATCCTTTTTCCCCCTTTTGTTATTCATATCTTTTCCTATACATATATTTACGGGATGGGACATGAACCATCTATCCTATCCCTACCCTAGATGTTGTCTTTTGAATCTTATGGTCTAGAAGCTCTTTTTGGCAAGATGTGGTATGATTTGCTTTGTGGTGTCTTAACTGTTTCTCTTTCTTGCCAACAATCCAAGTTGGAAAAAGCCCAAAAGGCTTATTAGAAAGTTGTATTAGTGTGTGATTACTTTGACGACCTGAAATTGATGATATTATGGCCCACAACCAAAAAAAAATTTAAAACTCTTGCAATCACTAGTTAAGGGTCAAAAACTATATGGTTTCAACTTTGAATTATCTATACCATATTTTTGAGACAAATCCCATGATTACTATCATGAGAAAAAGATAACACCTAAATGTAAAAAAAAATCCTAATTTTCTTGGTGCAAAAAATGTAGGAAGAACCAATTTTTTTTTTCAATGCACCAACAAAATAATAATTCAGTAATAGATTATAATAAAATAAATTGATACAATATGAAACAAATGAATACAATATTGTTAAATATCACTCCAAAAATAGAGCCATAGTAAGCGACTACCTCCCAAAGCCACATAATAAGAATGGATTTTACATATATATGGTGCAAAAAATAATGAACCATTACCTCTTAATTATAGCTAAATTAATCATGTTAGCACCTACATTCCTAGTTAGGCCAACTACTTCAACTACTTTGAGGGCAACATGATCCAAAAATTGGATGTCAAAATTTTTCATTTGAATGGAAAGAGGTTGTTTCATCACTTGTAGCTAGGAAGTCATCTCTATTAAAGATAGTGCATAAAAAGTGGATTATATCTTAATAAAAATACTATGGGGGATGTCTTGTATCATCTCATAGATTACTTGAATTTGAATTGTAGATCTCAAAACATTCCACAAAACCAAATTGAGAAATTTTATTGGTTTGTACAAGTGGTAGAAGCATAACCACCCTAATGAAAATGCAATCCCCATAGAAAATCATAACTTTCACAATGAAAACACAATTATAAATCAAGCATGAGCAACAATTTCATCATAGCATAGATAAAGCATGGAATATGAAGAGTTTTTGGTTTTTCAACTTGCATTTCTAATATTTGGTCTTTGTTTCTTAGTGTAGGAAGGTCTTGGGAAGGAATGTGCTTGTAAGAAAGTTTTAGAGAGGTAGTTATCATTCCGACAGTGGTTTTAGTTCAATTTTCATTGAATTTGGTGGTTTTGGAGTCCATATCTCATTCACATGGTGATACAAGCCTATATTTCAATTGTAATAGGAATAGTTGAAATATTTATTCATGGTGATGGATTTATCACAGTAGTCTTGAATAATATAAGTAGATAGATAAATTTTACCATGCTCATAGTTGGGAACATCAATATGTGTCTATTACACATTTATTTAAAGTTGGTAGCTCACATTTTGCTAGAGTTTTTCCTAAGATGGGTTTCTCTAAGGTTATCAATTTCTTGATATGGTTCATGATATTTTCCATGTTTTCCTTAATATGCACATGTTATGATATGTCGTAACCATTAGAAGAGGTTGGGCTATGTGTATTAGGGGATTTACCTAGCTGATAGTGAGAATTTGATGATAATGAATGATGAATGAATATTATCTTCCTTTTTTATGGATAAAGTGACATCAAAGTAGGTTTTAGGGTACCGTTGTTGGTGAGAATTTGAGTTTGTTACTAACCATATCATCTTGTGTATTTATTTTCCCTAGCTTTGTTTCCAAGTGCAAGTTGGTGATTGCAATAGCACACCATGAGAATGGCCAAGAAGGAAATGCTTGAAGAACTCCAAAGAGATAACTAGTTGATTCAATTAGAAAATTAGTGTTTGAGGAAATTATTATAATATTTTCAAAAGGAAAATGAGGAATTACAAACTCAATTAAATACAACATATGAAATTTCTTCATAAGAGCATTGGAAATGTGACAATGAAAGTTGCAAGAAAAGGAAATGTTGATAACAACATTACAAGAAGATGTTTAAAGGGTGAAGAGAAAGGAAAAGTCCTTCATGAGAGATGCACAAACATAAACAGAGGTGTGTACCAAAGACCATTGATTTTCTTCCTTCTATCAAGAGTCTTGTTGGTTGTTAAGAGAGTTGTACTAAAGAATTTGATTATGTGATGTTGACCAAGAAGGGCTATATTGGAAAGGGGCTTGGAAATAATTGATAAGGTATGGTCAATTCCATAGATGATATGGAAAAACCTCAACATGTTTATTTGGTATTTTGTGGTAAAGTTCAAGAGGTTGGAAAGTGTTCCAATGGTATAATAGAAAAGTAAATTTGCAAGGACAAAGAACCTAAGTGATAGGGACAGGGTTGGATTGAGTCAATCACTGGCTCAATGCTCTGGGTCTCCAAAAGATAACCCTTGGTGTTTCTCTCCACCACTCAACCTATAGGTCCTAAAGGTTATTAGGCACCCCTGGTCACTTGCCAACCCTGCTATCAATTCAAGTTTGCTGCTACCAAGCAGTTCTTGGTGCTTTTCCACACATTCTCCATCTAGCCCTTAAGCCTTCTAAAGACTAGACAATTTCTAAATCCTCCTAACTTGCTTGCAGGGGTGTACATAAGCCTCCTTGACTTTAACACGGTCTAGGAAAGGTTCTTGTCCAAGCACAAATCTCATTTCTTCTATCGCTGCCACCATACCCTAGGTTAGGGTTTTAGGAGGGCTAGTAGCCCATAAGCCTATTAGGTCTCTTAGCCCGGGGTTTTAGTTTAGTACTCCTCCTTGCTCAGTGAACACCATAACTTCAAAGAAAGAACCCTGACTAAAATTTGGAGTATTTCAATATTTTTTTGGTTTCTGACCTTCTCAGGCCGTACACAGGGCTATCACTATTTTTGAGAAATTTAGGGCTTTTTAAGCCTTTCCTTGGACACACAAAGGATTGTCTTCTTTTTCCAACCACCAAATGATTTGGTGATGACTCCTGCCTCTTTTCAGAGCTTTGTAGGTCCCCTGCAACCACTGCACATGTTTCTTTAATGGAGATGCAACACCCCTATAACGTAGGAACTAATTTTTCACTATCCCTCCCTAACCGGGTGTTAGCCAACTCGCCTAGGGAAAGCTTTTTAGCATGCTACCAACACTCTTAAATACTTTCATATTTACATAATGTACAAGGAGGGATTCTAGCCTTGTTTCCACTAAACCCATACTTCTTAGTACGGTCAGAAAACAAGCTAGAACTCCATTTTTTTGAGATTATCAGTCAAAACAGCAACAAACAAGAAAACACGGAATTTGCAAATTAGATGAAAGTGATGGAAAAATATCTATAAGTGCCACAATAAATGATTCAAAAGGATTCTTTACATGCTAACTAACAAACAAAAGTATTGCTCAATCCATCAAGATTGTTGTCACGCAATCAAGAACAGAAAACCAGATTTTTCAACACAAAAATTACTGTTTCTTGCTTGTTCTCATAAAAACTGCAAACATCAAAAGCATCCATCCTATTCAAAGGTCGAGAACCACCTTTTACAATGCTTAGAAAATAGTTAGGTTTTCATTTTTAGCCTAAGAACGGCCAAAAGCATGTTTTTCGAAAACACAGTGTGTTTTGCAAATTTTGACAAAAGCTTAGGAATCAACCACAAAAAGGATTCCCAGCTTATTTAACTTTCAACCTAAGAAACAAAAGGTCCTCAATCACAATATATATGGTGTTAAATACCTTGCACAACAAAATAAAATTGATTTTAAAACAATACTTCAAAATATGCTTGCACTTTGGCAGGTGCTCCTGCACCACTAAGTTGCAAAAATAAAAGGAAGATCCCTTCCAAGGTCACATTGTTATGCCTTTTTTTAAGGCTAGAAAAAATTTAAAGCCTTTAACCTTTGAGAAAATTTCTAAGGAGGTTGTGACACCTAAAAGAGATAAAACCATGCTTCAAAGAGAAATGAACAACTCCAATATGGAGAAAAATGCAAGATGTTCCACACGAAGGGAAATTGATTCATCCCAAAATGAGCATCTGAAATCAGTAGGTTCCTTTAGTAAGCTATGTTTCTTCAGAGAACCTCAAAATGCACATACTATTATGCCATAAAGTGGAATCAGACATAGTTTATTTCCCACCATTAATCCTTAGAGGAAAGCTCATGCAATTTTAGAACATCAAGATCAGCCAGTTTCAACAACATGCATTAAAAAAATTCAATAAATGGAATCATTAAACATGAAAGAACAGAAGACATGAACACAAATATTTACATGGGAAAAACCCTTCCGGGTAAAAAACCCCACACTCCAAAAGTATAGATCCATTGTATTATTCAGCAACAAATACACAGTTACAATCCAATTGTAGGCTCTAAGCCTTTACATGGATATTTACATCTTGTTCCATCTGGAGAAAATCTAGCAGCATAATCCCTATGAATTCAGTCTCTCCTCTCACAACTCCTCAAGCATAAAATCATATTTATAGAGCTTGCAATGCACAAATTAGACATTTCTAAATCAACTGTCAAAACTCAACACGTAAATAGAAAACTTCTTCATGCACAACTCCACTTGTAAAATCAACTTTCCAAATTGACTCCTCATCAGAAAAAGAAACTGCAAGTTGTAACTCAAAAGACAATGTGAGAAAATTAGCAACATTAAATATATAGAAAAATCAATTCTGTGGGAAAAATCAAAGGTTGAGACACCTTTTTCCTAACATTCTCACACTTGTCGAACACCTTTGAAGAGTCCATGAAAGTAACAAGATTTAACTGCTAAGAGTCAACCGATGAAAATACATCATCACAACCATACATGCAATCACAAGAATCTCAAACAATGCTTTTGTGCTCCAACCAAGACACCTGCAATAACATCCAAGATGTTCACCATCTCAAGAAATAATTCCTACCATCCTCCAAGGAAAGGGAAAATCCATGGTGTATAAGCACAAGTCCAAAGAACACAAGTATCAAATCAAACTGATAGCAAAGGCTATAGGATACTGCCACCACTCCACTATGCTCACAAGTTATACAGAAGCATCAACAACATCAACTTCAAAGCCCACAACTTGAACACAACCATGAAGTCATCCTCCGGAAAAATAAGATAGAACATCAATTAGAACAACCAAGAAACTGACTACTCCCATCTAATTGACTAACCCACACAACTGAAAATAGCACCCACAGCAAGTGTTAATCCATCCAATTACCCATACCTCAAAGGTATCCACATCAGCAAACTCATGCCACCTACATAGCCAACCCATCAACTATAAATACAAGCTCCATGTGACAACCAGTCGAAGAAAACCAAACACATCCAGGAACTCCCACTGCATGGGTAATGTTGAATCTAAAAATATCAAAAGCATACCGAGTCTACTGATCATAGTACATAGAAAGTGTAACCATGTCGTACCAAGGACCATCCACAAAGATCTTCAAATCCTACAACCAACTATAGCAAGAAACATCTCTCTCAACAATCTTCCACCTGCTCTCCCATGTTCTTCATATCTGACAAAAGAAATAGATACAAGAACATCCATGTCATCAACCAAGTGACAACACATGACCATAAACTAGTGATCACCATAGCTCCACATAGAAATCTCAAATCTAAAGTCATATGAATCCAAACATATAGGAAGAAGAACCAGACTAATGAGAAAAATTTGCAAATCATAAACATGTAGCATTCCCTTCTACATACACATCTAAATGCCAACTGTGTCAAGTAAGATCTCCTTCACACCCCAATATAAAAGCCATAACAACATCCAAACTCGTTCAACCTCAAGAGATCAAACATAACATATGCATCATGTATCTACATGGATGTAAGCTTCTCAAAGAAGATCAAACTACTCCATTTCCCATCTCAGGAAATCAGCCCACTACCATCCCCTATAATCATCATAAATGAAAATTCAAACCCAAGGAGATAACCATGCTATCCATCTCTCACAACAAATCCTCCAGAACCATCTAATAGTAGCTCAAGATCCATGTTTATGAAAGAAAACATAAAGCACCTGAGAGAACCAATGGGCAATACCTCTCAAGTGATAAGTCACCGAGTAGACCAAGAGTGGGGAATGAGAATTCTCATCCAAGATATGAAAGCCATCATGACTCATCCAAGATTAATCTCCTCAGGTCTCTATTGAACTCACATCCAACCAAGGTGTAGGCTCCTCAGACTTTCTACTAAAATCTCATCAAGAGTAACCATCTCAACAACACTTCTCTCATCTCAAGAGAAAAATAGCCTCACCTCACTCTCCATGTATCCATGAGCACCAACAAATAATCATCTCATGCTAAACTCTGAATGCATCACTGCACTATCATGAAGTTCTCAAGAATATGACCATTGCACCCAAAACATAGAGAATCACAAGACCACTATCAAAGCTCCAATTATCTAAATCAAGATCTTATCATGAAATCATGATCTTACCATCCCCCTTAGGAGATCCCATGCTCCAAGTGAATATACCATGGTTTGAAGAGCAATGCACCATAATGCCAAAACTCTAATGTGCAATCAAGAGTATACCATGACATAAAACAAACAAACTCTAAACCAACGTCACCTATCAAGCACCACCAACACCTCAACCCAAAGACCACAAGAGTCCTCCATGGCTCTGAGATGCTACACATCCTCAAATAGTGTTCACATGCAAATGTGAAGAAACCCTTCTGTAGCAACAAGATCTAAGAGTAACTCTGAAACATTTGCATCACTAAAGAAGATCATTCACCACATAGTGATGAATACATAGTCACTACTAAAACTCCCACTAAACCATGGTACCGAGCTTTCCAAGCACATGACACACTATCTCCCAAATCTAAAAAGCATTCAAGTTCACACATATATAATTGTATTATTGATCACACCAAGTGAAACCAAGATCTCCAAATCAATGTAACATGCAAACCCACTATCACACTAGAAACTGCAAATCTGAGATCTCAAAGAGAATAACCATGTAGACAACATGACTCAAGCACCAAATCAAGATTAGATCTGATTTTCCAATCATGTCTACAATGAGCAGCATAATCAAGGAATCCACCAAGCATCACCACAAAAATGTTGAGTGACTAATCACATACAACACTCCCATGTAGATAAATCATCTCACCTCCTCACACCATGCACGAAGCATGCATGCAAAAATGCAACTATCTCATCCAGTAACACCCCAAAAGCCAAGGTCTAGAAAATAGCTTAACTACAGCTCCATAAAACCACAAGTTTTTCT
The DNA here is from genome assembly GCA_007258455.2 of Sequoia sempervirens. Lineage (NCBI taxonomy): Eukaryota > Viridiplantae > Streptophyta > Pinopsida > Cupressales > Cupressaceae > Sequoia > Sequoia sempervirens. Next base: position 121,891 of record VDFB02351261.1, read on the forward strand.
TAACCATGTAAAACCTGCAAAACCACTGTGTTTTAAAAACACCCATGTGCATCCAAACCCACTTCACATCTGGAAGACTCAAAAGTCTAAAACAAAAACACCATAACTGTTAAACCAGAATAATGGATTGTCATAGATGAGCATAACCATAGATTTTTTTAGGAAAATATACAAAACCTTTAGATCCAAGGAACATGAATCTAAGCCATACAAGTACAAAGCATCCATAAAAGGAAAAATAAGTTCAAGAACTCCAAGCTCATTTCAGGCCAACTCCACAACCACCAACATGCACATGCATATGAGGGAGACATGTTATTGCAAAATCTTCCATATCATCCAATGATCAACTCCATAGCCTGCATGTAACCAGGGTAGCAAAAATAATGCCTTCCAATACTAGGAAAAAGCACCCAGCATAAGCACATTACTCCATAGCTAAAAAAACAACCCAAGCTTCTCCATATCACCAAGGAGCCTCTCACATAGACACCCAATATGAAATCTTTGTTGCAACACAACCACAAAGTGAAAAATCCCACCCCATGCATCAGGATTATTTCGATGCCAACTAGGAGCTTGAGATCACATCATTTCAATATGACCAACTCCATTTCTCTGTCTTCACCATCCTTCAAGTTGTGTGTTGTCTCATGAAACTAAAACAAAAAATCAAGAACTCCCACTCACCAAAGGATTAATCTTCAGTCGATTCCTTCAGACTTCCTCAAGCTTTCCAGGCTAAGAAATCTTCATAGAAGGAATACCCAAAACCAAAAACACTAGGGATTCTTACATGCATCAACACGCAAGCACATGCAAGCCACATGTGAGTCCATGCAAGTACATGCAACTCACAAGCCTACACATGCAAGAAAAAATAAAATACCAAAAGAAAGGTATGATACCAATTGAAGGGAAATTGATTCATCCCAAAACGAGCATCTAAAATCAGTAGGTGCCTTCAGTAAGTTATGTTTCTTCAGAGAACCTCAAAATGCACGTACTACTATGCCATAAATTGGAATCAAACATAGTTTATTTCCCACCATTAATCCTTAGAGGAAAGCTCATGCAAGACTAGCCAGTTTCAACAACGTGCATTAAATATATTCAATAAACAGAATTATTAAACATGAAAGAACATAAGACATGAACACAAATATTTACATGGGGAGAACCCTTCCAGGTAAAAAACCCCACACTCCAAAATCATAGATCCATTGTATTATGCAGCAACCAAATACGCAATTACAATACAATTGCAGGCTCTAATCCTTTACATGGATATTTAAATCATGTTCCATCTGGAGAAAATACGGCAACATAATCCCTATGAATTTAGTCTCTCCTCTCACAACTCCTCAAGCAAAAAATCATATTTATAGAGCTTACAATGCACAAATTAGACATTTCTAAATCAACTATCAAAACTCAACACGTAAATAGAAAAATTCTTCTTGCACAACTCCACCTATAAAATCAACTTTCTAACTTGACTCCTCATCATAAAAAGAAACTGCAAGTTGTAACTCAAAAGACAATGTGAGAAAATTGGCAACATTTAATATATAAAAAAATCAATGCTATGGGAAAAATCAAAGGTTGAGACACCTTCTTTTTCCTAACACCACAACCATTCAAGAAAATACAAGAGGGAACCAAGAAGTGGACAACCATTAGAAAAGGTATTTAGAGGGAGTGTGAAGCATCTCCTAGAAGACAAGAAAGCCCCAAATTATGAGGCAAACATAAACCACCTTTTCAATATAATAGGTAGGGTTGCATGATTCGTTGAGTTAGTATTGATGTCTTGGTAGTATGAGTCCAATTGTTGAGATAGCTCAATTTGGCCATGGTTGTAGTTGAAAACATTTGCAATCATTTATTTCACATCCAAGCCAAATCTTTGTATGCTTAGATTGTGAGATGTTTTCTCATTTTCTTATCATTGGTCATGGAATTTCATATTTTTTCCTTTAATGTGCACATGTTATGATATGTTACTAGCCATTGGAAGAGGTTATGTTGTGTGTATAGGGTGTTCACCTAGCTCACTAAGAATCCATTGGTAATTAATAGTTTGTGAGTACTATCCT
>VDFB02351262.1:0-18589 GCA_007258455.2 Sequoia sempervirens
TTGCTTAGTCCAAATGCGCCCATACCAGAAGCTAGATGGGAAGAAATTTTCTAAAGCATTGTTAATTCCTGCTCATACCCCTAAAAGCGCCTTGTCATGAAGGGAGGTGAGGAAAATGAGTTAAATTCCTATTGGGGTCATGAAATGTGCCCATATCCAACATGTGTGAAGGAAAATTTTACCAAGGCATTGGATATTCCTCCTTGACCCCTCAAATGCGCCCTCAACGAGAAATAGAGGTGATAATTTTTTTTCTAAGTTTGAGAATTCCCTCAAATGCGCCCTCAAGGAGAAATAGAGGTGATAAATTTTTTTCTAAGTTTGAGAATTCCTTCTCCTACCCTCAAATGCGCCCAAAGAGAGAGGTGGTGATAGAAAAAGTTTCTAGGGTGTGGGGATATTCCTGCGCCTTACCTCAAATGCGCCCAAGGTAAAGTGAGGTTGAGAAAAGTTTCCAAGGCAAGTCAAAGTTCCTCCTTAACCCCTAAAATGCGCCCAACTTGCTAGGCTATGGAGTGTGAAGAAAAATATGCTAAGTGTTGAAAATCCTCTTAGACCCCCTATATGCGCCCATCTCTAGAGGTGTGAAGAGAAAAAAAATTGTTAAGTGTTAGAAAATTCCACCTTGACATGTCAAATGTGCCCAAGTCCAAGATGAAGCTAAGACATTTGCTAAGTGTTAATTCCTCCTCAATATGCAAAATGCGTTCAAGGATATTGAAGGTGTTAGCTCTTTGAAAAATGTTCTACGTGTTACGAATTCTTCCTCACACCCTCAAATGCGCCATGACTAGAGAATGAATGGGAGAGAAATATCAAAGACAAAATTGTCTAAGGTGTTCAAAATTCCTCTTAGACCCCCAAAATGCGCCTTAGGCATCAAGTTGAAGTGAAATTATTTCTAAGGCAACAAACTGGCAGTAGCTACTCCCAAATGCGCCCAAGCTTGTTGAAGCTAAGAGAAAATTTCCTAAGGCAAGTGAAAAATGGAAGTACACCCTATCAAATGCACCTAGCCCCAACAAGGGGTATGAAGTAGCTAGCGAGGCTTCTTCGTTCTTCCAATTCACTTAGAATTTTGAATTATCTTAAAGTAAAGTAGATTTCATTTCATGCAAGTAGTTAGTAATTGTGGAACGTGGTGCTTAATTTGAACAAAACTTTGCTTATCCATACCACTAGCGGGCTCGCTGACGGTGGGTTCGCCTTGCATGGTCAACTGGAACATTGTGAACTTAACTTCAATTTTGGTTTATATGTCAGCATGCGTCATTGTGATGGTGTCTTCATGCTAAATCATGATTTGAATACCTTAGATTACTCCTCTGAAGATTGCACCAATTTTGTGGAAGCTGTCCGAAGTGAGGCAAAGCAAAGCTCGGTTGAAGTCTGCGAGAATTGATCACCATGTCCCACACTTTAGAGTAGATTAGAACCTTCTTATCCCTACAACCACTTTAAATTCAGTACATTTATGGTTAGTATTAGAAAACTTGCACTTACTTGACAAATCATTCGAATCACGTGAAACCTTTTAATCTACTGTCTGCTATCTGCTGCCGAACAATTGTGTAAGTCCCCTTGAGATTACCAACAAATCACATCGAGCCAATTGAGACTATCCACCGTCTAGAAGGAACCTTGGAGTTGAACACACGAACTCTCTCGCAATCTTAGCGTGCTGGATACTTTGATCAAGAGAGAATAGGGTAGCTGTTGGCAACTTTATTTTGTGTTGGTGTGGTCATGAAAAACACATCAACAGGAAACCATACTAATCTTCCTAGATTGGAACACACCATTCTACGTACATGTAGATGCATCAGGAGTTTCCATAGGAGCAGTATTAGCTCAAATCAAAGGAAATAAAGATAACCCCATAGCCTTTTCAAGCATAAATCTAAGGCAAAGAAAAACTACACCACTTATGAAAGAGAAGCCCTAGCTATGGTCTATGCATTACAAAAATTTAGACACTATCTCCTATCAAGACCATTCACATTCTTTACAGATCATGAACCATTAAAGTAATTACTCAATTGGCCTATCATACAAGGAAGGAAGGATATGCCAGTGGTTGCTCTTATTTCAAGAATTTGGTTTTAAGATAATGATAAAACTTGGAAAGCATAATCAAATACCCGATTACTTATCAAGGATAGAGGCATGAGAAGAGCCGAAAGATCAGCCATAAGATCTACCTGGCGCACACCTATTTAGACTAAATGCATCACTAGAGGAACTACATGATATTGCTATACTCTTATCTAAAGGATAATTTCCCATAGATCTCTCAGCACGAGATAAAGAATCTCTTGTGCAAAATTCCTTACCATATACATTAATAGAAGGAGAATTTCATGACATAGGGCAAGATGAAATTATAAGAAGAGTTTTTTTGAGCATGAAAGAGAGTCTACTCTGAAAGAAGCACATGAAGGAACAATAAGGGGACATAATTGCAATGAAACAACAACAAAAAGGGTTAAACTAGCCGAACTTTGGTGGCCAACCCTACATAGAGATGCAAAAGAATATGTAAAGAATTACAATATATGTCAAAGGGTGGGGAAACCTACTACAAGACATGAGATGCCCTTGAAACTAGTCTTAGCACAAATCCCATTTGAAAATTGGGTGATAAACTTTATAGGATAATTGTCCCACCTGCTAAACACTCAAAAGCAAGATTCATAATAACATGAGTAGAATATTTAACAAAATGGGTAGAAGTAGAGCTTAGTAGGGATTATACCACAATTTTTTTTTTAAGATTCTTATATGAAAATATAATCACTAAGTATGGTTTCCCATTAATTATAGTAAGTGACCAAGGAAAACACCTTGTTAATAGATTAATTGTGGAACTTCTACATAATTTCATGATAACACACAATAAGAGCTCACCATATCACCCACAAGAAATTGGAGCAAGTGAGGCTATAAATAAGATATTTGTGAAAAAACTTACTAAGCTGTATGATGGAAACATGTTGGATTGGGACATTAAGATACCCATGGTACTTTGGGCCTACCACACATCTTACAAAAGGACCACTAAGTTTACACCATTTCAATTGGTATATAGAGCTAATGTGGTAGTTGAAATTTATAATCCCAAACTTACGTACCACACTCACATTGTGGTTGGATGATGTTGAGTCCTTAGCAGAAAGGATAGAAAAACTAGAAAAAATGGATAAAATAGATTCATAGCATTATACAATTAGAAAGTAGAGAATCAAAGGAAAAAGGCTTGGCATGATAGGAACCTTCGCACTAAGACTTTTTAAATAGGGGATCTAATGTTACTATAGGATAGAAAATTTAAAATGCAAAACAAAAGATCCAAATGCAGAGAGGTTTGGAACATACAAGGAGATTATGGATCAAATCCATAAGAAAAATTCTTAGAAGTTTGTGAAGAATAAAAAGAAATTACAAAAGCAATGGGGAATTCCACCAAATGAATCAACACAACCATCATCTTTTACATTAGCTCTGGGAAAAGCACACCATCCACAAGAAGGTTCAAAAGTTTTCATGGAGCTGCAAGCATACAATTTGAGGGTCCCACATCCTCTTCCTAGATGGTGACCACACCAGATGTACAAGAAATCTCAGAAACCTTAGTACAAATGAGTGCAAAGAAGAAAGGCCATAAAGCAATACTTAAGAAAGTAGTATAAAGGAAGATAATTACTTCCAGAGAAGAGGAGGAAGAAGAAGAGGTACAAGAAGTACATAAACCTTCGCAAAAGAGAAAGATAAAAGAACACATGGTGGAAATCCGACAACCAGAGGCAACAGAGCAACCACAACCACCAATTGATGTGATGGTGACTACAAAATCCATTCTTTACCATGAGTTTGATAATGTACATAAGGAAATTCAAAAAAAGTTTAGAGGAAGTAATCAAGGGCTTCCCACAACCCATAGTTACCACAATCTAGGAAAGAAGGGAGAGCTCTAAAGGAAGAGAAAGAAATAAGGGAGAAAACAATTGCAAAGGTAGGGTCTAGCCTTACTACAAAAGAAAAAGAAGCAACTCACACGAGCCCAAGCACAAGAGCTTCACACAAAGAAGAGGGCATACACCTTAATGAGAGGATTGTAGCAGTTGCTGATTCAACCCACAAGACCTAGAAATCACCTACAAGCAATTACCTATCACGATAGAGAAGATCAAAAAGCTTGATTGTGCTCAATAAGCCTGAGAATTGTATTGATGAAAATAACATGAATGGATGATTACAATAGAAATCAATCCTTATGAAAATGAGATAAAAACCCTAGATCTAAAATTTAGGTGAGGATTAAATTATCCCATGATAAGTGTCACCATCGTATGCAATGAGACAACATGTGCTTTTATTAGCCAATCTAATAATTAAAAATGAAAACCCTAAGTTTAGCTTAAGTGAATAAAGTAAAAAAAGATCTAATTAATTAATCATTATTAATTAATTAATTAGATGATTAACCTGTTACTCCAACATCCCCCCTTAAGATGAATTAAGGGAGTAGCCAAAAAATTGATGAAGGATGCATGGATGAATGCATGAATGCAAGAATGGGTCCCAACTACTAGGCCATGTTGGGTACCCATGTACATATGCAATGGAATCGAGTGATGAAAGATGGAGGAATCCATGATAGGATATCCCCAAGTACACCATCCATCACATAGATGCATTACAAATGCCTCCCCATAAGAGGGAAATAAATGATGAAAGAATCTAGAAGCTATGTGTATCTCAATGTTGATGCCAAACTGTGACTAAAACTGATCCATAGGAGCAAGTACCATGAAGATTCAAGAACCTTAGCGATAAAATGAATGGCCCTCAAACTGAGATGTGACCTAATGTGAATTACATGTGATTCAATATCATTAACCATAGGATCTCAATTTGAGAGATGAACCAAAATGTGTCAAGTCATGAGCAAGTTGTGGCCAAGAGAAACTACAAAATCTAGATACAACTCATGTGAGTTTTCACCAAGATGGAGATTGGATCATAGTGCATGCCATATGACAACACTCTAATCCAATTATTATGTATGCAACCCTCACATAATGAAACTTTATTGAACTTCATTTATTAAAATACCCCAAAATTGTAAAAGGAGAACATGCAACATGCAAAAATCAAAGAGAAAATGCAAACATAAAGCATGCAAAAAGGAAATATTGCATGTACAGATTAATGTTCACATCTGCCTCCATGGAGTTGGTTTGAGTTGAGATATGTGCAAAGGACATAATCAAATTTTCGACACCGCTTGAATCACAAAAATCTAATATCCCGGTCAAAAGTTATGGCCTCCTGAGTGTAAACAACTTGATTTGAATTTAGAGGGCTACATAATTGATTAGGAGAAAAATTAGTAAAAATGACCTATAGCACTGGATCGGGCTCAGAACCATCTTTTCGACAATATAAATTTTTTGAAAAATGAAGATCGTATGCTCAAGTTATGAATATTTGAAAAATGGGGTAAATTTTGCCAGTTGACAGTTAGCAGACACGACCTTTCTGATTTGATTTTTGATTTTTTTTCTAATTTCATGAAGAAAATAATAGATACTCAATAAATATTTTGATGGTGCCAACAAAACCCAAAAAGCGTTTTTGAATCCAAAAAGCACAACATGCGGTTTGGTAAAAAAAAAAAACTTTATCTGCAAGGAAAATAACTACGTGGGCTATTTTGATAGCTAATTTTTGCGAGATCTTCTCACTATCTACAAAATCTAGACCCAAATGTATTTCATAATTTTGAACAAAACCTTGAAATCATTATTCTCAATAATACATGAAGCAAAAGATAATGGCTATTTTTTCGCCAGGATGCACCAGAAAATTGCTCAAGGCCTGATGTCTTCAAAAATTGAATAGGAGGCTACAAATCTAGTGTTTCGATACCATGTGGAAGTTTCTGATTCAACCCACAAGATCCAAAAATAACTTGCAAGCAATTACCTATCACAATAGAAAAAATCAAAAAGCTTGATTGTGTTCAATAAGATTGAGAATTGTATTGACGCAAATAACCTGAATGAATGATTACAATAGAAATCAATCCTTATAAAAAGGAGATAGAAACCCTAGATCCAAACTCTAGGTGAGGATTAAATTAGCCTATGACAAGTGTCACCATTCTATGCAATGAGACAACATGTGCTTTTATTAGCCAATCTAATAATTAAAAATTGAAATACTGAGTTTAACTTAAGTGAATAAAGTAAAAGTGATCTAATTAATTAACCATGATTAATTAATTAGATGATTAACCTATTACTCTAACAAGAATAATAAGAGGAGATTGCTAAAATATAGGCTCAGAGACTACCACAATCACAAAGAAAATCATGGATTCAATGTTGGAAGAGGAAAGAACAAAGAATCAACAATACCATCTCCCACAAGAAGCCCACCAAGCATGCAAGGAGATAAGCAACAAAAGTAGGATATGGAAGAAACAACCACATCGGTTTCTCCAATCCAATCAATAAAGGATTTTCTAGCACAACAAAAACAATTGATGCCAAAACCCACTCAACTAATACAGTTACCAGTGATGGGCTCCCAGGTAAATCTAGCGAACCTCCCCCCACTCCAAAAACTACAGCACCAGGGAAGAGATATTTCAACAACACGTGAAAAATGCATAGCAACTAGAAGAGATGGTACAAAAACTGTAGAACTCAATTCCACATATCCATAGGGATACTTCCCTTCATCTACCATAGCAATTGAAACAAGTAGTAGATGGTCTGCAATCAAACCTCAAGGCACAAAAGGATAAAATAAAGCAAGAAGCTTAACAAGAAGTTTTGAAGAAGAGCATAGAGGAGGCTAAAAAAGGTGTGTGGTAGCCCACTCTCAATTGGACAAGCAATTAAAGAATGTGGAAGGAAGCATAATAGAAGGTAACATCTTATATCAGTTTTGTCTCCAATGGCCCACCCTCACCAAAACCTTGAAAGACCAAATATCACAGTTGGAGGCTCAAATAGTGCAAGTTGCCTCATCCTATGATCCATTGAAAGACATGGATGGAGAAATCAAAGTACAAATATAGAACACACACCCAATTGCAAAAACTCCAAGAACAATAGGAAAATATAAAGATGCAAGTAAAAAAATTAAGGGAAATAGTCAACATTAAGATAGCATACTTGTGCGTAGTATTAGGAGAAGCAAAAATTGTAGCCTAACAAATTCAGATCCCTAAGAACCTTGTAGAGGTAGAAGCTACACAAATAAGTACACAAGGCTACATCAAAGTACTCTAGCAATTCAAACAACAATGTGATATTGCACTTGTGTAGTTGAAGGTCATATACAATGCATTCTCCCAGATAACTGAGTAGCATGTCTTGGGGACAAGACATAAATTTGAAAAGGGAGATGATGTTAGCAGGGTATAGGGTAGAGAGTAAAAGATACCGCAACTCACTGCAAAGGACTTACAAAGCATCAGGCCGACAAGGAAGATAGACTAAGGGGTATTGTATAAGGGTCACGTCTCTATAAGAGACTAAGCATTGATATATGTATGTAATAGATGACAAATTAGGAAGATATCATATAAGATAGAAATAGAGAAAGAGATTGTAATACAAAGAAGAGACTAAGACCTACTAATGTATATATAAGGAGTTATAAGGATTCAATGTATATATGTGCTATGAATGATTTCTACTCTTGTTTAAGATATGCATGATTTTTTATTAGATATGGATTCCTACCGTACTTACTCTCTTCTATCATTGTACCCTCTGGTGTATAAAATGACTACATAAGAGATACTAGGGTATAGATCTCTAGATCATAATTCCTTGAATTGTCTTGCTAATAGTGCCTAGGGGACAAAGTAAATATTTCAAAGTTAAGTTAATGTCTTCTTAAGAGTGGCATCCAAATGAGACATAAGGGGTATTTTAAATAAAAGTAAATATTTTATTTTTCCAAGGGAGCATAGGATTTTGGAGGAGATGAATACAAGAGTTTTGGAGCTCATTTTTTTCCATATGTTATGGAATTTTGATAACAATATAATGCTAGTTTGAACTACATCCATCCAAGGGATTTGTGAGGGCGAAAGCCATCACAGAGGATATAAACCACGAAGGTGAAAGTTCCTTCCTGGTTGGTTTGCAGGTGGGTTCATTTAGGAACTACACACATGTTTCATTGTTTGGATTTTTGATTTGAGTAGAAGCGTTTATTAGCAATTTTATGAAATCTTGCCAGGCAAGACAAAATTGATAGAGATTTGCAGAATGTTGCTGAAAGAAATAATTACTTTGAGAGTATAAAAGTATTTTAGTCATTTCTAGGAAACAAAGCCGCAATGTTTAAAAACATTCCAGGGAAAAGGAATGCCACGACTGAAAATAAATATTAATAGTTGGTGGCTACTATAATAGGTAAAATAAGGAGGCGATTCATGCTTGAAAAGAGGTGTTCAATTTGTGGCTGCATATCGTGGGTTATTGGCTAGGCTCGACATTTTCCCTTGAGTGTTGGATGTGAATCCCTAAGTAGCATGTGACCATTCATAGATAGGTGGAGGCCATTTATGCTAGCCGATGTCTATACCAAGATGGACAAATTTAATAAAGAGGACGTGGTCATTGCAGTGGAGTTGGTGAGAGCATCAATAGGTCGACATGGGAGTTAGGAAGGTTGAGGTTGTTTGACGTGGGGGTTTAATGCTGGCTGATAGCTTGTATGCTAGCCGTTGTGGGGTTTATTAGCTTTTAGAGCCTTAGTGTGAAGAATTTTGGGCTTTAAGCTTTAAGAACAACCATGGTTTAACTATTTTTCACTTCCTAAGTTATAATGCTAATGTTATCACATGATGACAACCCATTTTTTGGTTGCAATACTGCTAAGTTGAGGTTAGAATTATTTATGCATTCTAATGTATGTATTTTGTTCTTATATGTGCAATACTTTAAAATATGGTTGAGTTTGGTATGCCAAATAATGTTATTTACTTTCACATCTATGAATGCCAAGTATTATGGTGAATAAATTCTTAAAAATTTAGTATCAGATTAATTTACAAATTAGAAAACATTTCATTTGACATGCATGCAAAATATTTGACAAAAACCTATTCAGTGGAAGGAGGGAAAGGTGAAAGATTGAAAAAATAAGGGGGTGGTTATTACAGTAAGATACAATGAACTTTTATTTTTTGGTTTTAACACATTTATTCACTATTTTTAACATTGAGGTGAACATTGATATTCTAAGAAATCTAATAGAAGAAAAAAATTCTAGAACTGCCAATAAGTAAATTCATGTTTCTATTGATGTTGTGCAACCACTTGCACTAGAATATGAGAACACAAATCTTTCAACAAATGAGATCATAAAATTAAGGAGTGTGGCTACTTGAAGAATGACTTTAAGATTTTGTCACATTTTAAAGCTTTTGGAGAGCTTTCAAGTAAAGTTGGATTAACAACAATCTAGAAATATTTGCCAGTTTTGTATATGATGGTAAAAGTGCAAATAGTGTCCCGTTGGTTCACAATACAAATGTGGATTAAATTGTTATCTGGAATGACTACAAGAGACTATAACTTGAAATACAACAAAAAATTGAAGTGGATATGCAAGGAAAATTTGTTATTCAAGTTTTGGTTGATGAAAGAGGGATGCTAGTAAATTTGTAACCCAATATACAATTTGAGGCTTATGTTTCTAATTTAATCTATTTGGGTAGGCTTATAACATTTGGGTTTACATGGCTCAAGATGACTTAGGATGAATCAAATCTAAGTGGTTCTCTAAAGAGGGGCTTTCTTCTGCCCCCTCCTAAGATTCCTCCTCTGCCTTTGGCTGATTTGTAGGTTTTGTCTCCTTCTTTTGAGTTGTTTTCCCCTGGTGTTGTTGGGTCTGTTGAGGGTTTTGAGCTTATTCCTGGTGTGGGATTTTTGTTAGGGTCTCCCTCCTTGGTGGTGGCTCCCACTTCTATTGCTCTTGATGGGTTGTAGAGTAGTAGTGTTTTGGGGATTCCTCACTCTTCGGTTCCTCAGCCTCAATTTTTTTGTATTTTGATCCTCCTCAGGGAGTTGCTTATTTTGGAGTTGTTTCTTAGGATTATTTTCAAGATAAGCTCAACAATACTAAGTTTTCTCATGCTCCTTCTTCTATTTCTCTCACTATTTCAGATGAGTGGGTCAATAGATCTATGGATGGTTTACATTCTTCTCTTATTGGGAGGTTATTAAATCTCGATCCAAATTTCTTTATTCTAGATTTTGTGTCTTGGTTGAGGCTAGTTCAGAGTTGCCTAAGAGGTTGAATCCTTTCTCTAAGCTTTGTATTTGGGTGCAAGAACTTAAGTATGATTCCTCGCGGCTGCCCTTGCCCAATTCTATTATGCAGTGTCCTCTGTCTCATGACAAGGTTGTGCTAGATATTGCAATGTTTTCCCACAAAGGTAAGGATCTTGAGCAAACCATTGTGACTCCTCCTTTGGATCCCCACAATGCTATTGGCAAGGGTTCCCTGAGCAGGATAAAAAGGAAGTTTAGTTTTGAGCTTGGTAATGCTTCTATGTCTTTCCACCCTTGTGCTACTCCTCATCTAAGGCATCTTCTTAAGTTTGGTTTCAAACTGCCTTGAGTTGTCTTTTGGTGTTGATTTTTGGGTTCTATCCATCACCAAATTCCATTTCTTGTGTTGTTCCTTTGCTTTACTGGTCTCTCAGTTGTTGTTGCTTTTGTTTTTCGTTGTCTCACTTCTTATGAGACTCCTTTCTTTTTCCTCGATGGCTACTTTGTAATGGGTACGATCCCTTCCAAAATTTAACTTAATCAAAACATTTGTGTTTACATATTTAGGCTTGTCATGAGTGTAGCTCTAAAAATTGAAAAGAATTGCCAAAATTCACAACAAAGCAAAAAATTATTAATAATAAAAACTATAGAAGCAAATATCTTTTAAATATTGTGATATATGCCAATGTATCCTTTCTTGGTAGGGTTCCTAACATTTTCTCAAAAATATTCCAAGTTATTCAAAATATTGTTAATTGGGACTTTGAACAAAAAATTCACCAATATTTTGTAATATCATCATCAATCGATCACCATTAATATTGCAATAAATTTGGTTTTTTTCTCTTTTTTTAGATAAGCCTTAAACCTACAATTTTTTTCTTATCATTCTTCTCTAGAACTTTTATAAATGGAGTATACAACTTGAACAATGTAAGAAACTATCAAGATTTCCATAGTAATTAGGTCTATTGCCAAGGGACAATGGCAATTAATGTTGTTATTTCAAAAATGTGTAGTTTTCTGAAGACATTTGGTATAATGGAGTTCAAAAACCTCATGAATAAGGAACATTCTTTATTTTATTAGTGATTATGAATGTTTCCTTTGATAATAGTGAGCATTGTGTTGGTGTTTTAATTTGTCTTTTGCAAGACAACAAAAAATGAGATATTGTGAAGCAATTTTTTTCTTCAAATTTGTACAAGTAGCTCCTTGAGATCTAAACTAAATTTAAATTTAAGCTAAACTAAACTTAGACACCAAAGTATAGTGTTGGAATTTCAATTTGCGCCTCTGGTGCGCGTATTGGAAACATACAACTATGCATAGTTAGATTGCTCTTCACATTAGGAGGGGAAGCTCCCTCTTTTGTTGATTATGCATAAAAAGAAAAAGTAGACTAAATTCCTATCTTTTTATCTTAGCTTAGAGCACAAGGTTTATAAAACTCTTTGCGTTGTAGCTGAGGTTTTCTTTGGTTTTGTAACTTCAACTACAACTAGGCCTAAACTTATAATGCTTCTATCTCCTCGAGTAAATTCAGAGCAAGAGGATTTAGAAGTAATGGGGAATGATTTTGGTTAACACACAACTTAGAAAAATTCATTTCCAAAACACATCCGAAGGCTCATTGCTCTTTCATATGTACACTGACATAAATTTTATGAAAGCAAAACATCAAACGATAAACTTGATCTCAGAGTTCCCTCAAAGACTCATTGTACTTTTGAGGTGTAGGTTGAAATAAAGATTATAAACACATAACATTAAAGGATAAACTCGCTTTCAAAATTCCCTCAAAGGCTCATTGCTCTTTTGAGGTGTAGATTGAAACAAATATTATAAAAACAACAATATTATGAAAAATATCTTTAGACTTTGGATCAAAGCAAGGGTGGGCATATGATTTATGTAGAAGTTGAGAAAGCCAACTTCACAGACCCCGAAGATCACCTGCATGCAAATATCCTGTCACAAAAAGAAGAGATGGAGACAAACAAGCAAGGGTGCTCTGAAAGCTGAAAAATGTATTCATCCAAGAGAAAGATAAATTACAATGATGAATCCTTATAAAAGGATATTGTGCAACCCTAAAAGAAACCCTAATAGGTAGACATTTAATAATTAATATAATTATTAAATGTCACAAAATACAAACTAAAGTGAAATCTTAAGAAAGGAATAAAGGTAATTTAATCAACATGATTAAATTAAAACCTTTACTCAACTTTATAAGATGAGCAAAAAGTCTTGATTACAAACATGTTACCAAGAAAGTAAACTTGAGTCACGGCAACAAGGCGATCCGCGTACCCAATTACAATAAATCTCTACATCAAAGAAGTGGAGAAATAGAAAACCTCATGGAAAAACTCTGCTCAAAAAAGAGATTAAAAGAAATAAATACTAATAATAGAAGGATAGAGAGGTGGATAACCTTAAGACCCCACTTAGACCTTCTATCATGAAATTGTATATACAATGGTCTCCATAGGAGAGAAAAAGAAAAGAGACTAAGAGAGCCCTCCCACATTGAAAAAAACTCTGTACTTTATATGGATGCGAGGTAGAATCGAAGAGATCACGAGGCGGCATATAATATTCCTCCCCTTAGGAAGAAATGGATCAAAGGGCGAAGATGAAGAAACCACATTGAAAAGAGAGGAATCAATGCATCTCCAAGATGGTATTGCCATAATAGGATCTTTGAAGAATCTCTACATGCAGGCTGAAACAAAAGATGTCAAGAATCCAAAAATTTGAGCCGAAGACTCAAAAACTGCAACCTCTGAATGCACAGATGATGGTGGGCTAATAGCTGGAATATGGCTGTCAACAAAGAGGAGCTGAAAATCCTCAAAGTATTCCTCCAAATCTGCAATATAGGACTCTACAAACAAAGACGAAATGCCTGCAAGATAAGAATCCCAAGTAGCCATGTCTAAAAGATGTATGATGTCCTGCTTAGCTGAATCAATAGGAGCCAAAGAAGAGGCAATATCAAACTGATTAGGAACAATATCAGATGATGCTGATACATGTATAATCTCAGTGTGAAGAGTAGGAACTATGAGACAATCCTTTGATTCATCAGAATATGTAAGGTTGTCTAAATACTGAAGCTCCTCTAAAGTATCATGATCAAAAGGTGTGTTCTTTCTCCAACCAATGGGTACAAGACAATCTGAAGCAGGATCCTCTCGGAATGGAGAAAGACTGGGGTCTCCATAGATCTCCCAAAGACGTGTCCAAAGTGAGTGAGGACAATCAATGCCCGATATAGCCCACACAGTGTCAGAATCAACACTGGACAAAATAACTCCTACTATGTGATTTCTAATGATATCCCAAGCTAGTTTCCCTCGTAGTTCTTTGGTTGGTATGAGATCCTTACAAATAAGGCAAAATATTAAATACCTACAATGTGTAAGTGCTCCTTGCCCATGACTCATAATTACCCGTTCGAGAAATACAAGTATTTGAAAGGTGAGTAGAAAAGCATGATAACTCTTCAAATTAAAACATCTAGATCATGACCTCATCTTGATAAAATCAGATCAAATAAAGCCATCCCATAAAACAAATCATTTTCCAGAATGGCGAAAGCGTCCAAAATGGTGGCGGATGTGTGAAAACAAAAATACTGAATAAAAAATACGAAGCAGATTCTAGAAAAATAAATGACAGATCTGGAAAGTGCACAGAAACACCTTTCCAGCCTATTAAGTTTGCAATGAAAAGCGAGATCCATATGCAAAGAAAATAGGCTTGGGAGTGCAAAAAGTTTGTTCTGACTTTGACTGAGAAAAAATGCATCAAAACGGAAAAACCAGGAAATCAGACCTGATCCATCAGAACGGCGTCGGAACCAGCTTTCCAACGCCTATTTTCATTTGAAAATACGAGCTCAAACGCTCGAGATATGCCCGTTTTACTAAAAGTACTCATTTAGGCTTTAAACCAAAAATATTCAGCTGAACCTTCATGCACGAAAATCAAGGCAGAAATCAAAATGGCCCAAAAATTGAGGCAGCTCAAAATTGATGCAGCAACCAAAAAGATGAAATGAAAATTGTCTCGTCTGTACAGATCCGTACAATCGTACGGATTTTTGGGGCCATTTTTTGAAATTCCCCAAAAACACTAAAAAATCAATTTTCAGCAAACCCTATCATATTTTATATGAAAATAGGGGGTTTTTGGGCCTTCTGAGCACACCCATGAGGTCCGTTTTTCACCATCATGCTTTGTTTGAGAGATCAATGTGAAAATTTCTTAAAAAATAATGGAAAACCCTTCTGATCTGGCAAAAGGCTGGAGTGAAAACCCTTGCCTGAGAAAAAAACAACGTAAGCTGATATCTTCAAAAAGAACAGGCGACCACGAGATCAAGACTCACGATACCATGTAGAAGTTGAAAGCCTTCCGCAGAGACCACAGAAGATGCATGCAAATAACCTGTCACAGAAAGAAGAGATGGAGACAAACAAGAAAGGGTGCTCTGAAAGCTAAAAAATGTATTCATCTGAGAGAGATAAATTACAATGATGAATCCTTATAAAAGGATATTGTGCAGCCCTAAAAGAAACCCTAATAGGTAGATATTTAATAATTAATATAATTATTAAATGTCACAAAATGCAAACTAAAGTGAAATCTTAAGAAAGGAATAAAGGTAATTTAATCAACATGATTAAAAAATTAAAACCTACTCTAACAATTTATTTCCTCAAAACTTTCCAACAACAAATACACATTTGGGACAAAAAATTATATGAAGAAGACAAGCATACAACATATGATCAACCAAAATACATTGAACAAAGTGAACAAATATTGATTAGAAAAGCTTGAAGGCACTAAGGCTCATCAATTTTGTTATAGTAATAACGGTTAAAATAAAATGAGAAAGTTTTCTCTTATTTATAGACAAACATAGGAGTAGGGAATCCTAAAATCTCCTTGTGTTAACAATCAGTTCTTGTCAATCTACAAGATTTATTCCTACATCCAAACAAAGGTAACTAACAGTTAACTGATTCTAAAACTAAAACTAACTCCAACTGTAGAAGAAATATCTCCAAGGATAGACATGCATGAAAGAAGACAATCAATTAACTTGGAAAATGTCAAGTTTAATTCTGCTTTAAATTCTATCTTTGGAAAAGGTGTGCGTGTCCCAACTGGTAGTTCATACTTCAATAAATTGAGTAACCAAGTCTTCCAACCAGCTTCTAATTATCTCTACATTCAGACAACAGATAATCTTCAACACGATGCACTGCCTCTGCAACATCACCTTGCCATCCATGATCTGAGTCTGAAACTCTCTTCCCTTTTCAGCTGCTTCATCAAACTTTGCTAACATGGCTGCAACTTGAGTCAACTTGCAGCCAATAGGGTCACCGCTAAAACTACTACGGATGAGGTCTTGAAACACCATCTATACTTCACCGAGATCAACGTACTCGCCATCCTTGCCTTGATACTAGAAAGGAATCTGTGACACAAAATTTCTTACGAACTTGATGGCACTTGCAACCTTTTCTCTATATTCAGCCATTTCTACAGACATTGCTTTGTAGGATTTTACTTTAAAGAGGAGTTGTTCTTTGCAAGTAAAAATCTTCTCTTTGTTGTCCTCTATAGTGACTGTATATACGCCATTTTCAAGTTAACAATGGTGATTTCATCCCTGGGTTTCCTTTCTGCCATGTTATGATCTAATTCTTGAATGTCTGAGCAAAGGTCGTGGGAATTGTACCTCAATTGGTAAATATGCAAGTATGAACCTACCCTTGGTGATAAAATCTTCTACCCAGAATCTCAGGTGCTTCCCATATATAACCAACTGACTTAGCTTATTTTGATCTGTGGATATCTCCAACATATGTGGAAGCAGAGCACTAATATGTGAAGTCCCACAAATCAAGTTGGAGATGTACTATCAATTTTTTTGATTTTCACCCTTGAGGGCGATGAGACCATAAATTGTCTCATATTTTATCAAAGAAAATCATCTATTTCTTCCTAATGCATTAGTGTTAAAGTGGATTTCAGTACTGGTTGAAAGTTCTTTAGCTTGTTTAAATTAGAATATAAAGTAAATGTTTGGTTTATTTTTAGTAATTAAATGTGATCCAAATTGCCTCTAATATGTCTCCATGAAGTGTTTAAGATGATATAATTTATATAAATGAGTTATTAAATAACTCATGGTAAGAAGAAGCTTCATAGACACTTGTAGCAGAGAGCTCTAGACACTTGAAGCAGTTAACTCTTGAAAGATTTAGAAGGCTTTGAAGAAATAATGAGAAGATAGAGAAGACTCCCAACACAATCCTACATTCATGCAAAATCATGGAGCATTAGTCATTCCTAAATTAATGGGATGAGGATTTGTTTCATGTTGAGTTTTAATATCTTTCACAGTTATTAAATTTCATGCTTCCTTCTTCCACCAAAGATAAATCAAGTTACCACATTACTAAAATTTTGTATGATTATATCATGTTATTCATGCTAAGAATCAATGATTTGGTCGACTGAAATGAAGAATAATTCCTTCATTCACGTTCAACACTTGAAGACTTCCTAAAAATCAGGTGCCCAAAAATTGTCAAAAATGTAGTCTTAGTAAAACAACGATACCTCCCTTGTTTCTCAACGAAATTCAAAATGATATGGAAAGTAGATTTGAAGGGATAAAAACCCTTTTGAGAATTTGGCGTGATTTGAATAAAGGAAGGAGTAGTACATGACATAAAATGACTAAGACAAAAGTGGCATGATGGAGGACAACAACTTCAATTTTTTTAGAGTTTTGTAAACGACCCCTCAAAAATAGGATCTTGGATCCACATTCTTAGTGGATTGGTTGGATAGATATAGAATATAAATTCTATAAATACAATATAATAAGTTGATCAAAAGGGGGGGGATTAGAAAGGCTTGTTTTAGCCAGAGGAAATAGGATAGTTTCAGTTTCATTTCCAACAATGTATTTCCAACTTTTTAGAGTAAATTCGAATTCAAGCAAGCTTTTCATTTCTAGCAAGTGTGAAGTAGTTTATCCTTTTCAATTCTTGCAAGTGTTGCTTAGATTAGTTCCCTTTCATGCAACTTTCCTTTCATGCAAATAGGATTTATTTCTGCAAGTAGAATAGACTGTCAAGCAAGTTTTCTACTTTCTCTCTTGTAGATAGCCATGGACACCGCCTTGGATTGATAAATTAAATTATGAGGATTACAATGACCCCATCAGAGGGCTGCCCAGTCTTCACCATCTATGAACACTCTTTCCTTCAAGCTAACTGCTACAACCTCAAAAAGGTTTACATTAGCTTCTTGTGTACTTCTACCCAAGTTGGCTTTGACCAATTTGAAATCATTGACCTCAACCTCGTTGGCACCTTTGTCAATTGGTGGCATTGCAATCTTGATGAACACCTCATTTTCAATGTTTTTCTCCACACAAACTTGCTTCTTGAGTTTCTTGTTAGATGTGTCTTGGTAGACATTGTCAAACTCAACAAAATCCAAATGGTAAAAAGGATTTATTCTCTTCCTACCCAGGATGTTCTCAAGCAAAGAGAGTCTCTACAAACTTTGTTAGGAGGATTAGTTCTCATCTCATCAACTCCTAATGAGTGAGTTGGTGTAGAGATGTCATGAATTGGTGAATCAGGCTCCAAGTTAATGTGAATTGGAGACTACTATGGTGGTGATGGAATAGGAGGCTCTACTTCTGGAATTGTTTCAGTTGTATTTGTGGTTGTATCCATTTGTTGTTCTTGCTGATTTGCATCAACAACCTTCAGCTTTTCTATTGAATGCTTGATATTCTGCTATTCTTGAAACCCTCCAGAGGATTGCTCATCATTTTCACTCTGGGTTTCCATTTAGATGTGGAAGGTAGTATGGTGGTAACCGGTGGTGGATCTGTAATTGGAGTGAACACCTTTCGTATCTTCTTGCTATCCAAGAATAGCTTGTTGTCCTTCACAACCCTGCTTGTCCTTTCCTCAATGGAGGTGCTCTCTTTGGCATACCAATCAACGGATCAAAGTGGCTACGAGTCAATTTTATCTCTGAAATATATGGGAAGTATGACTTCACCATCATCATCTGATAAGAAATCAACGATCTATGGAAGAGTGAATTTGTTGTAATTACGGCTGTGAAATTTGAACTCATCTTCACAGCTAAACCAATAATCCTCCATGGTAGGTTTATGTGAAGAATTTCTGCCAAGGTGAGTTTCCAAAAGACCCCAA